>JBDODA010000002.1:600000-792005 GCA_039880815.1 Aspergillus intermedius | reverse complement strand
GAGTGGAAACTCCTAGCTGATTATTAATGTAGAGGCCTGCTTTATCTATCAGGTCCTCCAATGGCCCAGCATTCACTCGGGCCCTCGCGAGCGGGTTCCATAGTGGGCTATGGGCGTTGAAATCTCCCACGAGCAGGCATCTTCCCTCAATAACCTGTTCCCACTGCACATCCTCTAGCGCTCTCCTTTTTCACTTTCCCCATGCCAACAATGGCCCATTCCCATCCAATTGTCATAGCAGTTGATTATTTGGGTTCTCCGCGCTTTCTCCCGGCCCCGATTCAGCTCCCATACATCTATCACTATGAAGTATGGGTGGTCAAGGAGGTCTATGCGGGCCTCCACAATCACCTTATTCATAGATCCCGCCGGATCGCTACCGCCACTCGCCGGTCACGAGGAGATCCCGCTTCCGGCCAGTATATCTGATATCCTCCATGTCGGAACTACATATCAGTATATGGTTCCTGTAGGCATGCTAGTCCCACCCCTAGCTCCAGCCCTGCCTCCAGTGCCGCAACAGTGACCGCATAGGTCTTGCGGCAATTATGCTGGAGTAGTCGCATTAGTGGGCCATTAACTGCCCTGGGGTGTTGGTGCCCCTCATCTCAGTGTCCTCTTGGTCAGTTGTCAAGCTAGGCCCCAGATATCACTGGGTCTGGGGGCTGTTAGGAGCTGAGCTGCTCTGTGGCCGTGATTGATGCTGGTCTTGATTGACCACAGTGAAGGTGAACCCTGGTGAGCTTGGAATGGCTAGCTCCACACTGTTTGTTCGCCGAAGACTCTCAGCTGGCGGGGATCCATTCTTAGACTCCATGGTTCTCTTTCTCAGTTCCTTCCTCGCTGCGCGTTTAGCAGGGCAGTTCCCTGCTGTTGCTGGGTGTGAGCCTCCACACATGCCACACTTGGCTGGGGTGTGTTTACAGGCGGTTCCTGGTTTGGCCGGGCAGTCTACTACCCGGCAGACATGTTCAGTGCCCTCATGGGGCCCCGCGCATATAAAACAGCATGGTGGGTGGTCCCCACAGGCTTTGAAGCTTCGGTGATCCAATTGGCAGCACCTGGGGCAGACTGTATCCACTCCTGTCTCCCAGTACTGCTCTGTCTTGTACCGGGAACCTCCAAAGCGAATGCCATTGATGAGGAGCCTCCGGGCCTCCTCTAGTGAGCCAACTGTGATAACAATAGTTGAGCCCTTTTGGTTGCTGTTGTGTAGCTCCTTTGAGCTCCGAAGCCATGTTGGGTTTCTTTTCAGCTGGTATTCAGTCCCCAGCTCAATCTCTTCACGGGCCAGAGCTAAGCCACATGTGAGGTAACATCTAATGGGTATCCCATGAACCTTGACACAGTACCATTGCTCCGTTAGCTCGACAGATATCACTGCTGGGTCTGCCTGCCGAGCTGTAGTGACCAATAGGTCTTTGTAGTCAGGGAGGAGCATAGAGCCCAGGGTGCCTTTCTCCAGGCGAATTGTGATTGCCCCTGTATTGGTGTATCCTGCATCTACAACCCAGATGAATGCTGGGAAGCGTTCCTTTGCTACTGCTCTGTTGATAGCCAGAATCACATCTTCTTTTTCTGATCTTGGGGCGGCTTTGCCTCCCTCCCAGCGAAACAGTAATCTCCGTGCCTCCTTGGGGCTGTCCTTGGTTGGCTTGAGTTTGATTGGATCAGGCTGGGTAGCTACAGTAGCTGCTTGGGTTTGTCGGTTCTTTGGCTTCTTTTTGGTGACCTCTTGCCATTCCTTTCCTCCAGGTTTAGTGGAGAGTAATGCAGCGAGATCTGCAAATATGGGTTCCTGTCTTGATTGTTGGCTTGTTTCCTTCACCTTGGGAGTAGGGTTGTTGCCATATTTGTTAACCCGGTTTTGTTGGGTATCAATTGCCGGTGTATTCTGCCTCATCGGTCCAGGTTGATGGATGGTGCACTGGGCAGTGTGCTGGGCCTCTGTAAGCTCTGTGTGAAGCTTACTGACTTCCTGCTCCAAGTTTGTAATCCGCTCAAGATAGATCCCTTCATGAATCTGTTGTTCTGCTCTCCAGTTGGACAGCTCTTCTGCCAGGTGTGCTTGTACCTGTTCCTGGACCATCTGATATATCTCTTGTTGTTGTGTTTGGGCTGATTCCAGGGCCCCCACCAGCATCTGAGCTTGTTTGCTCACGTCTAGCAGGGAAGCGTGATGCCTTGGCCTGCTAATCAATGACTTTTGTAATATCTTTCGTTGTCTGATTCCGCTTCTGGCCTCGCTGGCCCGGCTGGGGGCCTGCTGGATCCTCCGGTTTGCCAGCGTTCCTGGCCCTCATTTTCATCCATGCTCGCACTCTCCATGCTGCCTTCGTTGAATTCAGGTTGCATCACGTTCTCGGGTCGCCAGCGGGTTGGCGTTGGGGTGACTGGCGTATCTTGTGATTCCGCGAACCGGGAGGCCACGTTGCCCACTCAGGGGGGTGACGCGTGCGCTACACCACCACCACGGGGTCTCGGTGCCTCCATGGTGGTTTATAGGTGCCAGGAGGCCCCTATCGGTCGATTGACGCGTTAAAAGGACGTGTTTTTCGTGGGTGCTGATTTTGATGTTCCAGGCGCCAAGTCTTCCTTGAAATAGCTTTTTTTGCATGTTGATAGTAATTAGCATGAAAACAGGAATACGGACGGGAGATAAGGGAATGAGCGACTCTATATGGGCTGGAGGCAGGCTGAGCGATATGTTCCTGATACGTATATTACGCCACAGCAGGGACCCTATTTACACTATTATTCTACTATTCTAGTAACTATCGGCACAAATTGCGCCTCAAAACAGTATTATGCAGTAATAGAACACTATCACATTCGATTGTGATTGTTAGTTGATTTTTTTTCTGGGCGTTGCCCGGTTGAGCCGTGTCAGCGATGAAATTCATTGGCCAGATAAAGAATCAGGCTCCACAAAACCATGCGTCATTAGTAGTCTAACTAGTTATTTAGGTTTCTTCCCTTAGATCCGGAGGAAATTTGATCGGCTACCGACAAATCCGGCCCACTAATGTACTTCTGGTACATTTTCCTTTTATACTTACGGGATTACGGGGACCTTCCGGAGAACGGATTGTCTCCATAGCCCTACCGTGATGAGTTACAAGAAATATCATCCAGGGCGTTTTCCTACTCTATAAAAACCCGTCCCTCACCAAGTCCTGCTTCTTTCATCATGCTTCGATTCTCATCTCAATCAGGCAAACACGGGAATCTTTCTGATTACTCTTTTCTTTTATTTTGGTTCTGTCACCATGTCTTCTCCACCAAGCTTTGATCGATATACGCCGGAGTTTTGGACTAATACACATAACCACACCACCGGAGCGGCCCAAAATGTCCCCGGTCTTCTTACTTACCCATCCAACTTGGCCTCCAACTCGACCAATCCTCTGGTCCTCGACCATGCTGCAGCGTTATCCCCAGGATCACTTAATCCGGGATATCTGGGAGCTGTTGCAGATCCGGAATCGTATCAGGGAGGTCTGAGTTGGTTATCTGACGGGACCCCGTTTGGCCAGACCTCAAACGAGCACGATGGGGCAACTGCTCATCGACACAGCAATCTCTACCATCAACACTCGATTGACGTCGTTCCATTACATTCTAATACAGGTTCAACTGCTCAGAGCTCTGGCATACCAACACCTAGACCGAGTGGCAGTTCTCGAGGACGGACCGCTCGTCCTGAAGCGTGCAGGAGGTGCCTTCCCCTATTATCCTACTTTCACGTCGAAAAAATACTTATTTCTCCACAGCGTTGCGGCAACAAACACCGGACCCGCGAAATGCGAATGGAAGGGCTGCACGTATCCCGGTGTCTTTTCTCGACGGATCGAATTGAAGCGACACGTCGAAACGAAGCATATTTTCCCAAGGTCCTACGAGTGTCCTAAACAGGGCTGCAAGAAGTTATTCAACCGGGAAGATAATCTGCGCCAGCATTTGCATCGGATACATTGAGTTATACATGGTTTATCTCATATATTATTTTTTTTCCGCGGGCATTGTTTTTGTGCATTTTTTGAGCGCGGCACATCCGTTTTTCTTGATTTTGTCCATTTTATGATGCATCGCAACTTCTGTTGCTATTGTACGACTTAGTAGATATAGATGTATACCAAATTACGAAAGAAAGGAGAGCAACCGATCATAGTACAGTAAACAAGGAAAATCGTATTTGGTCGATGAGAAGACAATATATTACTAGCATCAATTGAAAGAGCCTATTTGACCCAAACCACGGCAATAGCATTATCGTGATAGCAATTGCCCAATCATGGTTTGCGAAAATAACTAATCAAACCATGGTTTACCTGCCCTGACCCGACAATAACATATATATCTCAAAGCCATATACCTCATCCGTCTTCTGCATATTATAACCATTCAACGGATCGATCTACCGTGCCTGAAATCTACCCCTTTATTCCTGCTATAGGTCTCCCCCCGGAGACTTGATCAATCATGGTGAACCAGCCTCCAAACTGCTGCCTGTTGGACCATGAACGAAAGAGACGAGAGTCCACCTCTCCATGTGAGATAAATTCCGAACCGTCTCGCACGGCAGCAGTCCTGCCGAACCAGTTCTCGAGGTGCCACGTCGATAGTACTAAGACTCCCGGCATTGTGCAGGAAGTGTAGAAATACCTTGGAGAAGATCATCACTTAGTGACCGCTGGCACGAGTTCAATGACCACTTGCCATAAGTCGTGTTGACAACAGCTGCACTATGTGCCATATCTTATTGGAGTATGGGCTGTACAGAGTGACGTCAGCGACAATAATCAGAGCGATTTTATCCTTGGTATTTTATTTGTTTTCTTCCTTTTGTCCTTGCATGTCTCACGGAGCATGGAGGCTCGCTAGCTGTATAGCATGTTTGATTACTTTGGCCTGTTTGAGTAAGGAATTCACTGAGCACGAACCCCTTGCACACTCTAGATATCCCGTCGCCAGCAGGCCCTGTCTCTTTCCTTTCCTCATGTTAGAATTCCGTCAGATAGTCTACCAATAGGTTCCTATTGCATGAGACCGTCACAACATATATATGTACACCTCTTCAGTCTTGCTCAACTCTCTAACAAACCAGCTAAGTCTTTGGATTGTTAATTGAGTATGTCGCTTGAGGCTTCATATGATATCCCGTCAAAGGCTTGAAAGAATGTGACGTTAGAGTCTCACTTTGGGCACTGCTATTCAGGAAATCTTTAGACTGCGTACTACGCATGAAATCTTCAATTGATGTGCAAATTCAATGCTCCATATACATTTATCTCACTACACGACCAAATATATATATATGTAGAACATACAGCAGCCGGGATTCGCTGGTGGTCACCCACCCAACTACTAACCAGCCAAGTGTGGTCTAAGTTTGGTCAATAGTTCAATGGGTGCCCTCTGGATGAGTTAGAGGGTGAGGCCGCTTTTTAGTTATGCAACCAGGTTTCTTCGATTCCGGAGTGTCCCACCAGCTGCTCTGCGCGTGGTCATAAGATGTGACGCATCAGTGATATCGGAAGACAATCATTTCAAGTCGTGTCAAATCGCGGTTAATTTGGTCAATGCATTCCGAATGGAGAATGCAGACACTAATTGCCTATACAGACTCGGTCAGCGGGCCGCGCCTTCCGCTGCTTGGCATCCCACTCCGATGTCTATACAAAAGCGGTTACGATCTATGGATCATGTGATAGAGATGCTTTCATGCCTTATCCCTTTTGGTGGACGGAGATAAGTCCCGTGTTCGATGTTCTGGAGCATTAGAAGGGCGTTTTGTTTGTTGTCCTGCATGATTTCATTTTTGCATCTTTTCATTTCAGCTGATGTGCTTTGATCCTTATGCTTGTCTTGCAATATGCATTTGCAATTGCTTTCTGGATACAAGATGTTGTGTTTTTCTCTCTATGGTCAGGCAGTGTCCTGTCTCTCTGTCCGTTTTGTGTAGACTGAGACATAAGAGTACAATGTGTATTTCAAGTGAAACCTGCAGAAATGCATATATTTATAATACCACAAATTCCTAATAATATAAAATGAAATCCATTTATAGCATATTTAGTGCCTGCAGAATATAATGATCTTTTTAGAATTCTAAAAATCTCATTTAAACCGAGAATGCACCTCGAGAGTATGCAAAGTTAACTAGAATCGAGTTTTCCACGAATCTATTTCATCCAATCATAGAAAATAAAGTGGGGCGGCAATGCATTCGAATGTAATCAGAATGCGGTGACTGACTACCCTAATGTTGATACATTCAATTCTGTGTGCAGTAATCTGTAGTCCGTCTGTTCTATATTCTGGAATAGTAACCGTTGTACTATTCGTTGTAGTATTTGTCCATCTCCCTAGGGTTGCCGAATTCGGAAAACATTTCTTCAACGCCACCAGTCCTTTTGTCGACTACAATGCTCGGATAGGATGTCTTGGGCACTTCCTTCCGAATGAATAGAGGAAGGAATCTATCGTAGAGGCCCATTTTTAGACAATCTGGCGGTCATTCAATTAACTAGTAAAAGAAATCATTGCGCGCAAGGGATCGAAGCATCAACAGAATGTAAAATGCATAATGCGTGTATGCGTTGGCCATGGTATACAGATGTTGGCTGCACAACTGTGATCCCACTCTCCTATCGTCTTGATCCATCACGTCCACCAGCAAATATGATCGGGTATCAGCAAGGTGATGGTACGGTCATACACGTAAGTCAACACCTTTGCTGCAGCCGTTTTCGTGAGTATCTTACCGCTGTTTCTTCTATAAAGAGCCATATACTAGACTGGCAGATTCACTATCTCTCAGCATCGCTCAACACCTTTACTTGAGAGCACTGCACCTTGAAAACAACAGATCAACATGGCCTACAACGGCACCTCCAAAGAGACACAGCCGCACACTTGGCTGCACTTGAACGGCACTGCGGACCAGATCCTCGACCGCTACTGCGTCAGCGAACTGGTCCGAGGCTGGCCGCTGTATGTGGATTACTCGGAATGGAAGAACTACCGTGACTGCTTCACAGACGACGCCTGGGTGCTTACCTGTACGCCCAACACCCACTACCCTTCAAGACACCCCCAGCAAAACTAACAAAAAAAAAAAAAAATAGTGTGCAGCGGTGGCTCCCAGCCCATTGACAAATTCGTCACGAACTCCCAGACAGGCCGCAAGAATGGGACCTTCATGGCACACCGCGAACTCGGCACCCTCGTTGAGCTCAACCCTAGCACCAACCGCGCCGTTGGCAAGATGAAAGTCACCATCACTCAGCGCTTCATCGACCCTTCTACGAAGATTGAGTACGACGTCGACTGCGACGCGCGCTTCATCATGTATTGTCTGAAGGCCCCCGTCTCTGCAAACACTGGAAGTCCCGTCCCAGGCACTGGACTGGGCCCGCGCGCGAATTCAGGTGGATGGAAGATCCAATATGTGAAGCTTATCTATGAGAAGGATAAGGTTGTCTCTGTGGATGGGAAGACTGTGCCTACCTTTCCTAAGGAGGAACTGGACAAATACCCGTATGCGTTTCGGTATTTGGCGGCTGCCCGGGCCAGGCAAGGGGAACATCCTAGACCCGACATGCCGACGTTGATTGAGACTGAGCAGTTTTGGAACATGTATAATGCTATTGACGAATGGTTGAATGGGCAGGATGTGAGGAAGACATTGGGCATTTGAGTGGATGTCTGCAAGTATGGAGCAGTTACATGTACTCGTAACTATGTGAAAGTTAGATAGCTACTCGCGACTTCGCCCGCCCACCGCTTTATATAGTCGGCAAGTATGTGCGCGTCAGAATCCAGACATTTTGTTAACCAAATCATTGTTCAATGAACTGGATATTGATGGTCCAAAGGGTCTGCCTTGGCTTTTGAGTCTGCCCAGAAGAATATTTGCCTAATTATCCTCTTCACTTAATTGTACGTTGTATCGTAGTCACATGAGCTACTGTTTGCAGTAAATATATATTAGCCGTGAAAACGGTTAATTATGCAGTGGTTCATAAAGAGCCCATAGTTGCAGAATGACAAGTGATGAAAGTAACATTGGATTAATAGTCGGCCCGATTACTGAAAGCGGCCTGATTTCCGAAAACGGAAGAATCCTTTACATAAATAGGGACATCATGGCCATACGTTTTAGATGGCTAAGCACTCATTCTATTGTCAAGGTGTCTATAGATCCCAATACCACACTCTTCGTTATATAGCCTCGTATTGTCCGGATTATCGACTCCCCGATTCCCCGATCCTGAGCTACCGCTCGTTTCAACGAGCACATCCTCTCACGTGATGCCAAATCTCCCTTCTTAAGGGACCATATCTTCCTCGACGTTCTTAAACTGTAGATACATTCTTAGCTGAATTCTTCGCCAACAACTTTAGTGCTTTAGATCGAGGTCTCGCTTCATAGTCGATCTATTCGAGCACCCGTCCATGCTTGTCATGGATGAAGAAAATACCTGGACAGATTTATTTTTCTCTGGCAACCGTCCAGAGTTTGTCAAAGCTAAAGAAACCAATGGCGAAAAAGTGTTCCGACCTTTCCAACCAGAAGTTGAAAACTGGGTACTAGGAGAACTGGTCGATAAATCAAGACTAACAAATGAGAAAAACATACAGGTGTTCTGGCTTTGGAGCAGTGGACGCAAAAAATACATAGGCAAAGTTGTAAGTTGATATATTCATCGTATGTTTTCCCTGAATTAATAACATTCTAGTTTCCCGACTATACCAAGGAGCAGGCCAGAGAGCAGCTTCACCGTCTTGGGGTGCCAAGACTCCATATTCCGCAGATAATAGACGATGCTGTGCATGAATTTGATAGGTTTTGCCGGGAGGCTCGGGCGTATAGCCACATTGACCGATTCTGTTCCACCCAAGAAAGAATATATTTCCCAAATTTTTATGGTGTGGTCGCCGACATGCAAAGATCTAGATTCACTTCTGGATATGCGCATCCGCGAGCGATTGTGCTCGAAGCTGTCAAACCGAACTTGTGCTCTCGACGTGTTCTTGGTGAGGACACCTCTCAATTGCCTGAAAGCTTCTCGGATATCCTTACGAATCTACCTCTAAGTCCATTTGAACATGAATGGTATTGTTCTTTGCTAAAAGACCGACTTCGTCGCCTGGATGCCTTACATCGGATCGGGATAACCCATGGAGATGTTAAGGACTGTCATTTTCGACTTCCCGGTGACATTTATGATACAGTCTTATATGACTTCTCCGAGTCATACACGTTCTCTGAGAAGCAGCCTTTCAGGGTAAACTCCGGTAAACCTCGGCCTTTGAAACGCATATCAAAAGGTGAACGTGAGCGTGCTAAAATCCAGGTTGAACAACGGTAGGGAATGAGCTAAACTTCCCTGTATCATGACTAATGCAACACCTAGAGCCATCGCCCGAGATTTTCGTACCCACCTTATTGAACAGAATTCACAAAACACTGTTGACGATGCACTGTGGCAGTCGCTGGACAAAGAGGAGGAATTGCTGGAGTTGGTTATATTGAAAGTCTGCAATCGCCCAGATTGTCAGTTTTTTCTACAAACCTTCAAGACATACGCAACTGACTATGCTAGATTTTTCAATGCCAACCTTGAATTCCCTTTTTCCTTTCCTGGAAACAGTTCGTCCAAAGTCCGACGCATGCTGGCATATCCGCAGAGGCCGGCTTTTGCATCATTATGAATCGGTTTGGGCGGTTTGCAATGATAAAAGCCAGCCCAATCCAATTATCTTTGATGATGAGGCGCAGTTTAAAACAGCAGAGATATGCAATAAATCCCACATTATACTTTGCTTGGTGCCCAAGTGGTGGATTATATCATTGAGCACGATTCACGATTCAAGCTTGAAGGATACAGGATTTAATAAGAAGCTACAGGAAGCTTGTTTGCTACTTATATCATCTCGGTGTCCAGGGTATGTTTTTAGTCGTGGCGAGTTCCTGGGAACAGGCGAGAAGGAAAGAGACGTTCAAAAAATTGAGAGCATATAATACAAGATGCAAAGCTGAGCCCTTTTTCTAAGAGAACCTTAATCGAGAGATTAATATGTGGCGTTGACGGGCCCAAGAGCGTGTTGTTGTAGCGACTGAAGCTCGTACCACTCTTGCGAGAGAAAATCGAAGAAAGAGAGCTGATATTTGTTGTAGTTTATTTATTGTAGTTGAAGTGTGTTGAACCACTTGGAGAGTTGGAAATCGAACTGACTTGTCAAGTTCGGTTGTCATACCACCAGCGCAGTTACGGTGAGAGGACAGACAGTCATAGGTCGCGACCAGTGAGTCGCTTATGTCGCGATAAGACATAGAAGAAGCCTTCGTCATTCTCTGATCACCTCCAAAATGTCACAAACTTTGACTCCTTCTGCATCAACTGGAGACAATAGTAAATTTTTTATGACACGAATGGATTGAGCAGGTCTTCTTTGACCAGATTAGCCCAGGGCGCACCGGCCGCGAGGCCGTGGTGGCTCTAGGTCTAGTCGCGGTGTGCCTACTGGTGAGTGTACTACGCTCGAACACCACCCATTGGGTAGGGGAACGGCAAAGGAGCAAATCTGCACCATCGAAAGAGGACCAAGAGCTAATTGAGGCGATGGCCATGAAATCTCTCTGCCTGATAGTGCCGACTTGCAACGTGAAAGTGCTCAAGAGGCGGACGTCAGAGAGGGTTCCAAAGCGCTTGAACCAGGTAATGGCCAATATGTGTTTTATAAGTCACAGGAGTAGTAACTTGAAACTGATAGCCTTTCTGTCTGATATTTCTTGAGCCCTGAGTAGGATGTATGAGCTGTAAGCTAAATATACAAAATTCAGACCAAAACTGCACAAGTTATGCTTATCACAAGATTTTTTCCAATATTTGCCCTGTTTGTAGAACCGCGGGTGAACCTGAGCTTCGAACCAAGCAGTTCCATCTCCCCTTGGGATCAACTCGCGGGTCTAAAGTCAGGATCTAACACCTGTTCCTTGGCGGTTGGGAATGGATCCTAACTGCGACCCAACTTGTGGGCTGCATAGGCATTTAATTCGCCCACAATATTCTTCTAACCTGCGATATGTGCGATAATTCCAAAAAAAAAAAAAATGGTAAATAAATGTGGCAAGATATTTCTCTGGTACTTTCTGTTCCTGCAGCATTTCACACGCTACCTCAGGAGTAATGAGCTTCTCACGATACGAGAGAAAGATCTCGATACCAGCTAACATGGCGTTCTCCAGGGCTTCAGTATCATTCTTGATCTCTAGCACCTCTCCTCCTTGTGACATACTTGCCAGTCGCAGCCTCAATGCCTTTTCAAACTCCCACGTAGGGAAGCATTTCTGTCGCAGTTCGAGGAGTTTCTTCTGATGGCCCGCATCGGCTCCTTCCTTCTCTCTTGCGGAGGATGTCCAATTCCTGTTTATGCTTGCATGCTTCGGCGGCCTTCTCCGCATCTTTTCTTGATCTGTTCGACGGCTTTCATCTCCTTCTCGACCTTCTCGTGAATCTCTCTTTTATCCGTTTTTCCACTGTAGGCAAATTTGAAGGTAGACACATGCGCAGTGTCACTCAACGGATCAAAGCATGTGATGTAGTACTGATTTTCTTTGGGGTAGTATAATTTCAATCCGACCTCACAATTTTCAGTAACAAGCATTTTCCGCCAGAAGGGTCAAAAAACTCAGCCAAGAATTTGATATCATGCTCTCGCTGAAATAGATCCGTCCGGATTCAGGTCCCAACATGACACCGCGCGTAGTTGTGTGGTCCCCTTCCTTAATTGCAGCCACAACGGGGTATTTGACGCCAAATTTGAACTGTCTTAAGGTCAGCAAGAAAGATTTTCATTTTTTTTTTAACAGTTTACCTACCCCTATGTTGAACAATAACTTTTCATTTCTCTCAAAATGTAGAGTTCTAGAATCTAGAGAGGGAACTCGAAAGTATAGGTCGTCAAATTTCCCTGTGTTGCGTCCTTTATGGAAATAAAGGGTTCCACTTTTGTCATGGGGGGACATCTTCCGTTCCAGTTGTCCCATTAGTCTCGGAGTAAACTTTGATGCGAACAGAATACTCACTTTCTTGAAAATAATCAATATTGTCGCTATGGAATGAAAGGCAGTTTTGGGCAGAAGTGTCATCGGTCTCAATATACTGAGCAAGAACGGGAATATCCCCGTATCCGGGTGGTTTTCCAATGTGGTCCAGGAGGTTGACCAACTCGTTCTTCTGCATCACACTCCAGTTATAAAAGGAGGCAACCGTCGAACACCATACTGGGGGACTAGGGCATGTCAGTAGACTAAAAGATGTCGTCATTGGGTGACCTACTTGTTGCAAAGAGTTGTATCTCCCCCTTCAGCACACCATCTGATTGACTGGGTCATTGAGCTTGTATTGGTCTCCTCCTTTCATTTTTATGTTTCCCGTATTTGCCGTCGACATTTGCCTGGAACCCCAAGCCAGAAAGAGAAAGGCTGGCCGCAATCTTGAGGTTGGTAATTTTCTGTATGACTGTTGATCCGGCAACTTCGTCAAACTGCTCTGTCGAGAACAGCCCACCACCAAGATGGATCTGAGGCTCGAACAATCGACCTTTTGGATGTGAGCCAATAGTACCATAAAATATCCTGTTGTTGTCATGCTGGAAACCGTAGCATGCTGTGATGAGACTCTTACCGTATTTCTTATGGAAGCTGTGCAGCCGCTCCTTGGTCGGGGTTTCACGCAGAGTTTGTTGAGGTCAGCCTCACACTCTACGCTCACTTCGAGCTCATCCTCATTCAAGTAGAACTGAACGCGTGGATACTATGATTTCCTCCAGCGTGAGCGGTATATCTTGATCTAGTGCCACTGTACTTACATTGTAGCTGATATGCATGAATTTCGTGTCGGTAGATTCAACATTGCTCTTGACATCATCATCGCGAGAATTGTAGCCCCCGCTTATACCACCAGACACAAGCGGTGTCGTGCCTCCTCTGCGTGTAACAATTAGCCTGGTGCACTTTAACACATAGGATAAAGTCACGCAGCCACTACCGTCAAGTGAGGTGTTATAAATCAGCACGAATTGAAGAGGAATTTTTGCTCAGTTCAGGTGCAGTTCCCCTGTCATTACTCTCAACTGCGGGTTTCGGGATGTGCATACATACATCGGTGTACCTACAGAATACTATGGCTGTGATGTGTTCTCCACCTGCTGCAATTTCCTATCCTATT
Source organism: Aspergillus intermedius (assembly GCA_039880815.1). NCBI lineage: Eukaryota > Fungi > Ascomycota > Eurotiomycetes > Eurotiales > Aspergillaceae > Aspergillus > Aspergillus intermedius. Next base: position 778,764 of record JBDODA010000002.1, on the reverse strand, counting down.
CAATTATTAAAGCGGGTTGATCAAGCCTGTTCTAATCCCAGGATGTGACAGCTGTTATTAGTATATGGAAACGTCTTTTAGAGCTTTGGCTCCTACAGCAGCTATAACCCCTGGCTTTCAGATACCTATTAACAATTGATAGACTTTGTCGAACTACAGTGCTAGTAAGATTTTATCCTGCCAAAACGGGCCAAGAGGCACCGCTTCTAGTTCCGACACCGGCTGTCTCAGGAGGCGGGACAGCGGACCAATAATCTATCATATCTTCCAAACATGTGGGGATAAGCGTACATGAAGTGACCAGCGCGTGGCGCGCCCTGGAGTGGGGAATAATGGCCGGAGCAGGAGGGTGGCAGGGGCCATCTAAAGCGCACCCAAGTTCTTGTGTGACGGCGCAGGGGTTCGCTGGTGGAGCAGTTTTATGTGCCATCACCGGGCTATTGACCGCGCGTAAGCCACATAGATCCGCACGGCGATTAGTTAAAAGAGCCCTAACTCCAATTTTTCTCTGGATCCAAGAAGTGGGGCTGGTGTGGGTGATAGGGGTGCGATCTCTATAGCTTCTAGCACCAGGGGTGCAATTTTGACACCAGGGATGCGATGCAATATCCGAAAATGGAAGTCTTCGCACTGGGGGTGCTCAAAGGGAAAAACGGGAGTTGATTATCATAGCCCAGCCAGGCCATCGTATGAGAGAATACACACCTCGTCCTGGACGCACACCCGCCTTCTAACTGGCTAATACGTATATCTACTGATGTATACAGTCCTGGCTCCTTGGGCAATTTGGAGCCGAACACAGTGAGGGGATAGGTCAGGCAAAGCACTTAGGTCTCTGGTAAATAGCAGCTAAAGCGGGCCCGGGAAGCCCCGGATTGTCAGGACTGAATGGAGCCGGACTCAACTAAACATACACCATAGATGTACTCTGTACAATAATTATGATATCCCGCCATTGGAACGGTGTATGATAATCAATGAATCCACCAATCAACGCACTAATATCACATGCTCACCTTGGCGGCAACGGCGGTGGCGGTAGTATATTCCGTAGGTCTTCCTTATCATCCATCTCTAATGATTATCTCTCATCTCACTACATCCTATTCCCTGCAAATTTCTCTCCCAACCTGACTTGAAATAGTCCTCAATGGAAAACTAACACATATCGCTTGTCTATGTGTGTAACAAGGCCGTCAACAACCCCTCTTACAGTATTGTTTGTCAGGCAGGTGCACGTCAATGGCCGCTGCCATCACCAGCTGGGTGCTCAATCCAATCCAATCTTTGACAATGTCTCGACCACGTACTCGCAAATTATGGTGCGCTGTCCCTAGCAATCTTAGAGAGCCATTCTCTGTTGTGTGTTTTCCAGACCAGGACAATATTGAGACACTCAAGAAGAAGATTTGGGACCATGCACCAGCACGTATCAAGAAAAATACAGCTGACTACGGTGGTTTCACTCTCTACAACCCTGTGGTATGACTCAATCATGAAGAAGAATCTAGGATTGATGATGGAGAATTCCTACATCCACGCCGAATGATCACGTCCAATTCACTCTTCCCCGAAAGCAAAGATCCAGATGTAGATATTGTTGTTGCAAGTAGAGATACCACTACACGAGAACGGAAGCGCTGTGAATCACAAAGCAGTGAGATTTATGTTTTCCAAACCTGTTCCAGCACAATGACTGACATCTGTACAATAATCAGAAATCGCAGATAATAAACGTATATGTCCTCGAGAGCATACTGTGTCAAAACTTGCAGCCGCTTTGGATAATGAGAACATAGTCCATGTGCGTGGAACTCCGGCCAGTGGTAAAACACGTCTCTCTGAACTTTTGAGGAACCACTATCGCAAAGAGGGCAAAAAGGTTTCCTTGATCAAGGAATGGGAAAAACTCGATCACAAGAATCCTTGGGATAGCCTTGTCAAGCTTGTTGAGAAATGGAATGAAGAAGCACGGGACGCTCCCACCACAACTTCACAATCAGAACAGGATCTCTCTTGGGTTTTGACATCAAACACTGTGATTATTGTGGATGAGGCACAGATGACCTACAATGATGCTGGGCTCTGGAACACAATCTTCAAAGAGAGACTAACTCCTAGTGTTTATAAATTTCAACTATGTCTTTTCTGCTCTCACGGCAGTCCGGCAGTAGGCCCAGATCAAACATTCTTCACTCCAGTCAAGTTCTCTAACCAACAACGCATCTCATTGACGCCACAAAACCAGCAAGACTCACCACCTATTGGTCTATTTTATGACAGAGTTCAGGGATGTTGTTTCACGATTGCTTGCATTTCATTATGAAGAGATATTCAATTTTGATGAAGGTGCCCTGGGGTATATATTTGCAGTAACAAATGGCCATCCAGGAGCGGTGACATCGATAGTTGATGTAATCTATGAGGTACGTGGAAAATTATCTCTTCAATTTTTTTTTTCGTTGTTATGAACCTCCCCATATTGGGGCATTTTGAGAGGCCAGACCATATTTGAGCAAAGAAGCTAAAATTTTCAGGCATATCACCATGACATCAAGCATGAACATATCAGGACCTTGACAGAAGATCATGTCATCTGGTTCCTGGAGGACACTGCCACAGTCTTTAAGCTTCTAAGAATCAAGCCAGTTAATCGCTCTTTTCCAGATATATCAAGGGCTACAAATGGAAACACTGTCACATTGAGCAAAATTACAGAAGAAGGAAGTATTCCATTTGATATTAATGATGCAAGAATCAAGTTCTGTTATCAGAATGGTTGGATTCACAGGGTAGCTCTGGATGATGGTGATGTTGCAGTTCTGCCATCACGCTTACATGAAAAGTAATTCTCCTCACATGCCCTATTGTTGATCTGATCTGACCATCTTAGATACATCGAATATTGGATCGGCAAAATGTCAATACCCCTGCCTGCCAGATTTGACTCACTATCAAAATTATGCAAAGAGATTCTCTGTGAATTCTCCATCATGATCCTCAGGAATTCAGCTGAGGGCAAAAAGATATCAACTACATCACAACCCATACCTGTGGAAGCCCAATATCAGGATGAATTCCACAGGGGATTTGTCCATGCAGCTGGGCTAGGCGTACCAATATCCAGTAAATGGTCAAGAACCAAGGACGGTCGAGTGGATTTCTGGATTTCAGAAAAGAAATGGGCGATTGAATTATTGAGAGATCACAACAAAGCTGATGAACATATCTCTCGATTCAAGGAGGATGGAAAATATCATCCCTGGCTAAAAGAGAATATGGTCAAGGATTGGATCATAATCGACTGTGCAACTTCTTTACCAACCAAAGGTCTGTTCTCAGTGTTCAATTCAATATTTATGGTTTATTCCACTAACAACTTGATAGAGTTCTCTGAGCCTAGGCTATGGCATGCTGTATTCATCAATGATTATTCTGAATTGCGGCTGTATAACCATCAGAAAACTCTTATTATGTCCGTGCATCTACATATTTGAGGATCAGCAGGGATAATATGGCCATTACACTGTTTACATGCTATGTCTTTTCATTGTGATATCGTTGTTAGCTGTAGCCAACTTCTCGACCATCAAGCAATCAGATGAATTCACCTGATTTCTTTTGTCTTGCCCCTGTGGCTTCTTCTCCCTTTTCTTCCTCTCCAGGGCTGATATTCTCGTCTTATGGCTACCTAGTTTAGATCGAGAATACTATCTCGGTATGTCTACTAGGCCGAGCGCGTGGCAATAAGGGTACAAGTGGAAATAGAGAAAGGAAAAGTTGTATCTGTCTTTGCTGTTCTTTCTCTTTTCCTCTCCATTGATACCCTTTTTTGCCCTAGAGCAAACTAAGTTAGCAACCAACTTTGATAAAGATTCCTTGTTAGTGGGTTGAAATGAATGAGCAAGAATGAAAAAATGAGCAGAACAGGGGAGGGGTCCATAACTGATAACAGGAAAAGGAATGTGAAACTCAGGCGGACCGCTAAGAATAACAGGTATAACCAAATATTGACAAGTGTTATCCATCAAAGTCTCAGGCAAAGGATCACAGTCAAATAAGGGCAATACTCGCAGGTCAGCAGTGAGTTGACAAGCGAGGAGGCAGACATGTATCTGGAAGGAAACCTGAAAGGTCTTTTATGGACACTATCGACAAGGCGCAGGCAGCTCTGAGCCTTTGGGAAATAAAACTAGAGATTATTGAAGATAGTATCTATATCTCCATGGTTTCGAAACTCTGGCGTACAATATCCCTGTGGGCAGTACTTGTCGCCCTCATCTCCCGGTAACGACTAAGTACCCGCTTCACCCAGGCTCGGGGGCCCCAGCGATTCCAGATCGTGGGACGCACATAATACGGAGCTCCTTGGAGCTGCAGCAGGAAGTGCCGGTCGTGCTCGTTTGGTTTGTCAGTGAAGGCATTCAAAAAATTCCAGTCGGGACGTGGTAATGCTAGGTAGCGAAGGTATAATCGACGCAATTGGAATATCGTTACGAAGGTGGTGCTTAGGGCCGGCAGGATAGGCTCCATCCTGGACGGTTGGTTGTCAGAATCATCTTTTATATTATGAAGATAAAAAGGATGAGGAGAATATACATCATGGCATTCCATAATCGATCGTCCATTAGGTATGCAATAAGACTTACCCCCAACGGCTTCATGAATCTCGGTAGATAATATAGTAGCACGTCGATAGTCTTGTCAGCAATTTCCTTGTTCCGAGCATGAGGCCTCATGATCTGTCTCATACTGCTGACTCCAAGCACTGATCTCTTCCAACCACTTGATACCATCCTGGAAGCCTGTCCTCCCAGAAGGCAGAGCATCATAGCTTATTCCCAGGGTATCGCCCAGACTCTTCCAGTACGTTCCCACTGCGCACCGCTCATATCGGTCATGTCTCTCCATTCATACAGTATCACAAATCTGATAGGCTTTGGTGCGAATAGGCTGAGCGTGTACAGCATGTCCGATTCCAAGATCTTGCTGCTAGCCCGGTAGCCCTTGTGAAGATACTTAGTTCGAGCAATGACAGTTTGAGCTCGGTCCGAGTTTGGCTCGGGATGAATTCGCCAATCAACGTGCCGGTATCGGCTTATCGTTTGAATGAGGTAGCAGGATCGGAGAATTGCGACGTTTTGAGGAGGAGGCTTGATATCGTCGGAGTGCCGTACATCTGCCGGAGTGGTTAGTGTATGGAAATTCTTTCCCTCCTTCAAATTGGAGCGCATCAATATTGCCTACCTGGAACAAAGCAAATTGTAGTGCCTTGAGCATCATAAAGTGAAACTCTCCCTGCATGATCTGTTTCTGGATGTCCCATGCATCATGATCAGTCATTTTCCTCATTTCCTCGCGTGTTCGATAGGGATACACCATATATAGTTTGCAACATCTTCGAAAGCGTAGCGAATATACAAGAGCCAGATACGCGCATAGCCCTGATAGTGCATAGAGAAAGTGCTGCTGGGGCAACATGCGCTCATCGGCTTTCCCGAGAGCGTAACTCATGATACTGGTGGACATGAAAGGCAATGCAATTATGGGGAAACAAAGGGTTTGATATCGATACATTGGCCGCACAAGAGGAAACTCGTATGTTGGCATTATATACATGAGCTTTTGTATACATTTGTATCCGACCAATAATGATTACCCTTCTCTCCGGCCATCGCAATTGGTTGTTTCCCTTCACATGAGATGCTGAGTAAAAAGAGTAAGCGAGTGGGCCGAGGAGTGATGGTGATCCCGATGCGGGGCAGCCCTGAACACCAGCATAACACTATACGGATGTCGACCAAGCCGTGCTGCTCATGGCAGGCTGCTTTTGAAAGTCTCTTCCCCTCTTCGTAGACCATGTAATGACTCCGGATAGAACTTGGTTGACCCACGGAACCATGCATGGAAGACTGTCGCATCCCCCTCGGTCATCCCAAGATTAGTTAGCGAAGACCAGTAAGACCAGTGATGGGGTTCGTCGGTAGGAGTACTCACTGCGCGCAGAAGCAAAAGAAGTACATGCAAGCTGACAATTCCATCGCTCAGTTCTGAATTACGCCACGCTCGTCCAGTGTGTGGCTTTCTGCGATACACGCCAGAAGAGCCTCTGGTCTGCATCTTGCATCGGGTTCGTGATAGCCATCCAATTAGCACATTAACCAGCTATAATCCTTGGAAGCAGTCTTTCAAGACGAACTTTACTGCTCATTCCGTGACAAGAGACCCCAATTGAGCCATAAGCTGCTGACTTCCTTTCTTAACGGTACATACTGAGGTTACTCCTGGATTTTGATTGTCCGACATTGTGAGTCAGTTAAACGAAAAGTACTCACACGGGAAGCACCTACACCATGCAAGATGGTCAGAAAAAGGAACAATACTCAGGCATCAACTCGTTACAGTGGGTGGTGTCATCGACAATCGATCGGCGTTATTACACACGGCAGTTCAACCTGCCTTGACCCACCTACTCTCAACTATAGTAACTGCTTTGCACCATGGCAGCTGCTTATTATGCTTACTAGCCCAAGAAGACTTAGAGGCTTGTTTCCGCAGACCAGCTCTCCTACGGAGACTAGCCCACCGCTGCAGACCTCTCTTCCACAAACCAGTTCCCCTATGGAGACTTACTCGCCACTGCAAACCAGCACCAGCTCCCCTCCGGAGACTCGGCCGTCACTGCAGGACGAAGCATTCGCCGTCAAAATGTTGCTCGGAAGCCAAATCGTCAAAGATGGTTATACGTGCCCCTGTAAGAATGACAAATTCGTTTCAAGGACAGGTGTGCTGGACAAGACTGCGCTCTGCGAAAGATGTATCCATCCCCTATATTTCCACGATCAATTCACAGGTGAGTAGCCGTTGCCTTTTATGATTCTCAGAAGACTCTTCGTATGGTGTTCTAACGATTGCCATCAGGGAAATCTCCCGCCGCTCCGACCCCTCTCCCCCCTCGGGTTCGCTTCTTGGATTATCCTCAATATTGCCCTCGAACGGACACCGTCCAAAAGATAGCTACACTGCTTGACCAGGAGGAGATTATTCACATCCGGGGGACCCCGGCATGGGGAAATTACTACTCGCCAACTTTCTTCACGAATATTTTCTTTCTCGCAACAAAGAAGTAATATGGCTTATCGATGAATGGCCGCAGAATAGAAAAGAAACCCGTTAGAATTGATTCTCTCCACCTGCTTGCTAGGGACGCAGAACTATTGCCCAGTTAATTCTGAGTCACAATACACATATAGCAATTCCGGGCTCTGGTACAAATTTCTCAAGATCGCCGGGGGGAACGCGAGGCCAGCGAACGGCGCTAGAGTATGCCTTTTTAGCTCTTATGGAAGTCCTACTACTGGTGCACCCCAGATGGACTATCCCGAGTCAATCACGCCTCCTGTGTCTTCAAATCATCAACGCGTTTCTCTTGTGCCTTCCTCGGAACCGGGTCGCCCGACATTTCTTTATTCTCCACAAGGGAAGAGTATAATGATGCCGTGGTTAGGTTTTGTAATATTTCCAATGAATATACGATCGACGCCGACCTCGCGGAGTATGGATTCCTGGCGACCAATGGCCATCCTGGGCTGGTGATGGCCATCATAGATTACATCTTCGATGTAGGTACAATCACTTGAAGCAATGATAACCAAGCTTCGGTGGGAGTGGTCGCGTCGATTTCTTTGTCATCGGACCGGGCTGGTAAGTGGAATTGCTAAGGGATAATGACCGACTCGACCAACACTGTTCACGATTCAAGGGAGACGACGGCACCTATTATGCGGACATTGAAGCGGGAATAATGAAGGGTTGGCTCATACTGGGTTGTAGGCATAACTATCCGCGGACTCTGTAAGTTCCCTTTCCTTCAACCCACGTTGAATTATGAACTGACCAAAAACAGGCCCAGCCGAGCGACGGCTGTGGCGCCTCGTCTTCAGCAATGATTACAGTCGGGTCGATATCCTAGATTGTGAGAATAATGTTATTGGACAATTTGCTTTAGAAGGCTTATGACTGCTGCTCGCGTTTTGTTGTTTTGATTAGCTGCTTTTTACAGGTACCAACTTTTATGATAGTTATATCGATTAGCACGAAACCTGGGCCTGATTCCCGTTTTTTTATAAGTGCAAAAAAACTGACTTGCTGTCCGATTCGTTCCATTGGCTTTGCGTGCTTTCGAATACAGAACCGATTTCTCTATCTCATGGGTTTTCCTGTTTTAACCTTGAACTCGTTCTTGAGTATCATGCTTCAAGTGATACTCAACGATGCCCAATAACCCCCTTAGGAACATACAACTCATCAATATTCTTAATCTCCTCCTCAGTCAGCTTAAACTCAATAGCCTTCACAGCCTCATCAACGCGCTCCTTCTTACTCATCCCCACAATCGGCGACGTGATAAACGGCTTCGACAAAGCCCACGCCAACGCCACAATCGCCATCGACACACCTCGCGCACTCGCAATCTCCTCAATCTTCTCACTAATCTTCTCATCCGCGTCGGTAATGAGATGTCCCATAAATGCCCCGTTCATGCTCTTCCCGCGAGCGGATTCCTGGAATGCCTTCCACGGTCTGGCAAGAAAGCCCATTGCCACGGGCGACCAGGGGACGGAGGCCATGCCAAACTGCGCGCAGGCGGGGAACATCTCGCGCTCTTCTTCGCGGTAGGAAGCGTTGTAGAGGTTCTGCATGGAGATGAATTCGGTCCAGCCGTGCAGGCGCGCGGTGTATTGGTATTCGAGGAGCTGGTGGGCCCACATTGATGAAGCGCCAATGTAGCGCACTTTGCGAGATTTGACAATGTCGTGGAGCGCTTCCATTGTCTCTTTGGCGGGGGTGTTGGGGTCCGCACGGTGGATCTGAAGCAAGTCGACGTAAGGCAGGCCTAATCTCTCCAGACTAGCGTCGACGCTTCGAAGATATGCTTCCGGCTCAGCCCGTATTGATTGACATAGCCAGCATTATTCCGATCCTCTTCGCTCATGAACGGCGGTGCCTCGTCTTGCGAATGTCCAACAGGCGCGCACAACTTAGTGGCGATAACGATAGCATCGCGGCGCCAATTGAATTTCTTGATCGCCTTGCCCAGGATCTCCTCCGAGTTACCGTTAGTATAGACATTGGCGGTGTCGAAGAAGTTCAGTCCCGAGCGGTAGCAGTGGTCCAGCACTGGGAGAGCTTCCTCTTCAGGGAGGGTCCATGAGAACTGTTTGTCGGGCTGGCCGAAACTCATGCATCCGACGCAGATGGGGGAGACACGAAGACCGCTGCTTCCGAGCTTTAGTTGCAGTAACAGTTGATGATGGATTGTTCAGGTGAAGAAGCGGAGTGATGGCCTATATATTTGGCCCCAGTGGAGTTAACTGTTAACTCCGAGTGCCTGCGCATCAATTTTCCTGCGCCGAGTCAATCAACAATATCATACTAACAATATCATACTAACAGTGAGGTGTATGTACGTTTGCTATAGAGCCTTCAGATGCAGTAGGGGTACTTTATACCCTAGAAAGACACTCGAGTAAATGACGTCATACCATACAATCGCCTTGACCTAACCCTCAGCCCTACTGCTACCACTTTCGGACATCCGTTCCTTCACAATCCAGAAAGATAATACCGATTGGTAACAAATATGCGGGCGCAATTTCTCCGGATTACCCCAGACGCTTATCGGCGCCAACCCGACGCCATCGCGCAGACTTTCTCTATTAGGTTAAGTATGGCTTTATCTTATCTACATCCCTGCTCTATTATCGCCGTTTACTGGCTGTCATGATAGGAAGTGTATCAACATGTGGATGATAGAGGGAGGAGTTGCGATGGACTGCTGTATTGTTAAAGGGGAACCGTGCTGCCTCGTGGGTTGGGATGTTGAATTGCAGAGAAACAGAATACTGTACAGTTATAGTCATGTCCAAAGAAACGCAGGTGTTTTCAGGCTCTTCGAATGAGGATGTTCGGTTGGAGGATTTGGGGTATGAGCAGGGTATGTCTCCTTTATGCTCGGGGCGTGTTAGTATACTAATTATGCAGAGCTTAAGCGTTCATTTGGCCTGCTGGGCATGGTCGGCTTCAGCTTCAGTGTCGTGACATCGTACGCTCCCTTGACCCAAGAACCAGATATACTTCGTACTGACGACCCCAGGTGGACAGCACTATGCGGAGTCTTCATCGTCGGTATCACCTCTGGTGGCCCTCCCGTCATGGTATTCAGCTTCCTCGCCGTTAGCCTTCTCACCCTCGCCGTTGCAATTCCCATGGCCGAAATGTGCTCTATGTATCCTGTTGCCGGTGGCCAATACTCCTGGGTTGCTGCATTGGCACCTCCAAGTATTGCACGAGGACTGTCCTATGTGAGCGGCTGGTTTATGCTTATTGGTATGAAACCTTGTCGCCTGTATGGTCAAACACTGACAATTGTAGGTGTCCTTGCAATGGGTGCAACAAACAACTCCATCGCCGCCAACTTCGTCCTCGGAATGGCAAACCTCGTCTTCCCGTCCTACACAATCGAGCGCTGGCAAACAGTCCTTGTCGCCTACCTCGTTGCCCTCCTAGGCACAGCAGTCAACCTCTGGGGCGCGCACCTCCTCAACCGCATCTCCCGCTTCATCCTAATCTGGAACGTCGGTTCATTTCTCATCACAATGATCGTCCTCCTCGCTACAAATGACAATAAACAGCCTGCTTCTTTCGTGTTTCAGGAATTCCAGAATTTCAGCGGCTGGGGCTCGTCGATGGCTGCGATTGTTGGTATCTTGCAAGCTTGCTTTGGGATGTGTTGCTATGATGCGCCGTCGCATATGACGGAGGAGATGAAGTCTGCGTCGAAGGAGGCGCCGAAGGCTATTATTCTTTCTGTCCTACTGGGTGCTGTGACTGGGTTTGCGTTTTTGCTGACGTTATGCTTTTGTATTGGGGATATTAATGAGACTGCGAACACGACTACCGGTGTCCCGGTTATTCAGATCATCTATGATTCCACGGGGAGCAAAGCGGGTACCTGTGTGCTGGCCAGCATGATCTCCGTTATCGTTATTGTCGCAGGAAATAACCTCATAGCTGAGGGTTCACGGTCAATCTACGCTTTTGCGCGCGATCACGGTCTTCCCTTCTCTGGTTTCCTTTCTCGCGTCTCGACTAAGAAACAGGTTCCTGTGCATGCTGTCTTGCTCACTCTGGCTGTGCAATTAGCACTTGACGCAATTGACTTCGGAACCACAACGGGGTTTGAGACTGTTATCGCTATCGCCACCGAGGGCTTCTGTAAGTCCCCTCCCCCAAGTTCTCCATTACACGTATACTAACAAAACAGACCTCTCCTACGCAACGGCCCTAACGAGCCGCCTCCTCGGCTTCTTCACCGGCCACAAAACCCATCTCACGGGACCATTTGCCTTGCCTCTCCCCATATCAATTGCCTTGAATGTACTTGGTTTATTGTTCCTGCTCTTCGCGGCAATTACGTTCAATTTCCCCACTTCATACCCCGTCTCCCATGAGTCGATGAATTATACTTCTGCTGCGATTGGGGTTATTGCTGTTATTGCGGGGGTTACGTGGCTGACGACGGGGAGGAAGAGGTTTGCTGGGCCGGGGGGTGTCACTTTTAGTTGATTAGACTTCTTGTTGTGCTGTGTTAGTACATATGTTTTGTTGCACATGTCTATATATCGTCTTCATCATATATCCATCCAAGTAGTACTGGAAATCACCAATCACACCCCTCCGCAAGAAGCTCCGCTAGCGTCTCCAAATGCTTCCTATCAACCTCATCAAACCCCTTCTCCTCCGTGCAATCAATGTCAATGATTGCGACAGTCTACACACGTTCCAATTTAGCCCATCACCCACCAAATTCCAGAATTAATGAAAAAAAAAAAAAAAAGAGAAAAAAACTCACCTCACCACCAACCAAAATCGGCACAACAACCTCACTCCGACTCTCCGCATCACACGCAATATGGCCCGGGAACGCCATCACATCGTCAACAACCACAGTCTCTCTTTTCGCAGCTGCGGTTCCGCACACGCCGCGCCCAAGATGGATTAGTTGACAGGCTGGCTTTCCCTGAAATGGGCCGAGTAATAGCACTCGGTCTGAGGATGGGTCGGCGGGGGAGGGGGACGGGAATTTATCGTCGCGGATATAGAATCCAGCCCAGTTTATGTTCGATGGGAGGACAGCGTAGGTGTGCCAGAGGAGGGAGGCGGTGTTCGAGAGGTTACTATCGGTTTGTTAGTATTCCGGTCTTGTCTTCGGATAGAGATGTCCGGGGCGCGGCGCGCGTACCTAACCTATACATATCTCGTTAGTACTCACCCAAATCAATTGTATTGGGTGGTTGACGTACCCAATTCCTCTGTCCATAAATCAACCCCCTCGTCTGCTCAATCATCTGCGTGTACACTTCATCTTTGGACAACCCCGGTGCGAAATACGACGAGTCGGCGTGCGGCTGTCTCGTTAGTCGTTAGTCTTTGTTCACTTCACTATAGCCTTGGCCGTTGCTTATCTAGGGGCTGTACCATGATGAATGTTGATCCTAAATGAAGCTATAGGTTGTTGCTATGCTATAGGTTGAGTAGCTGACGGTTGACGGAAATTTTTGTGCGGGGTTCGGGGATAGCGGAGATAACAACTGTTGATTAGCATAGTGCCATATCAGTCTGCTATGAGGACGGAGTACTGTAGTCCATAATCTCCGCGATGCGGAGGCTCTAATATTTGCTGGGTCGGTGGTATAGTATCTGCTAGGCCATGTATACCAGGCAGAAAGTAATCCATTCCAAATGAATTTAACTGTGCGCCTAAACACAATGCATCCCGAAATCATGCCCGTTGAACTGTATGCGTATATATGCCAGCGCCTTGCCACGTCCATGTCCACGTCCACGTCCACCGGTCTGTATGCAATGTATAAGTCTTGTAATATAATGCGCATGCAATCATCGTAAACTGAAGCAAACGCTACATCTGCAGCAAACTCATCTGCCTCCTTATTGGACTCGTAGGAACATCCCCGTCCTCACTGGGTCCAACGCCGCTATCCGTCCCTCCTAACCCGACATCAATATCAATGTCCCACTCTTCATCTTCATTCCCGTCAACCGCAAAGTCCGGATCATCGGGAGATGGGCCATTCCAGCCTTTCTGCATGGCTCCGCGGGTATTCCAGCGTAAGGCGCGGCGGACGCTTTGGAACCATTCGCCGTTGCCCGAAACTACTGTTGGGAACGGGTATTGGCTTGCTTCGATAGTCACATAATCTCCCTGGCGGAGTTCGATGCGGCCTTTGCCGTCGAAGGAGCAGTATGCTGTTGAGCGGGAGTTTATGGGGACGGCTATGCGGAGGAGTGAAGAGTCTGATAGGACCATGGGCCGGAAGGAGAGGGTGTGAGGGCAGATGGGTGTCAAGAGGATTCCAGGGATTGATGGGTGGACGAGAGAGCCGCCGGCGGAGAGGGAGTAAGCGGTTGATCCTGGGAAGTCAGTATCTGGTGTCTTTGCCTGTAGACAATCAAGTGAACATACCTGTTGGCGTGGAAAAAATACAGCCATCCGCCTGAACCACCGTCAACAATTCGTTGTCCGCATACAACTCCAAGTTCGACACATATGGCGAAGGCCCCCGGTCAATCACCAATTCGTTCAACACTTCAAATTGCTCGCCTTCCTCCACCGCACCCGCCTCTGCACCCTTGCTCCGGTCTTTCCGGAATACCGTGCATGTAAACCGCATCCGTAGGTTGACCCGCATACCCACGTCGCCCATCACGGCATTCAGGTGTGATTTATAATCATCAAAATCGAAATTTGTCAGGAAACCCAGGCTGCCCAATGAAAAGGAGAGAATCGGTGGAACAATGCGCTGGAAAAGCCACGATGTAAACAGCACGGTCCCGTCTCCTCCGAGTGTAATAACCAGGTCGAACTTCTCAGGCGCCGACCAGCACAGATCCGGTGTCCAGTAATGCAGCATATATGCAAAACGCGGTTCAGATTGTAATAAACCCGCCGCGTCGAAGCGCTTGGAGTTCCTCAATTTAGCATCAACGTACACATTCACCCCCAGATCACTACCGTATCGCGGGGTGGACAGAAGCCATGCTGCCACCTCACGCGTCAACCGCACCAGGCTGTTATCCCGCGCTTTGGTGACAATCATGACATTCTTGACTGCCCGTTTGATGGGCCGTCGCTGTAACTGCTTCGACACCTCCCTCACACCCGTAGCAGTCTGCACCAAGCGTGAATGTGACAGCCACTCATCATCCGCAATTTCTTCGAGCACCTTCTTGATATTGACCGCATCGTCGAACCGCTGATGAAAGAAGCACGGCGATTGTAGCACAAGCGACCGGTCCAGCAACTCGTGTTCTGGTTGTAGACGATGAAGCGCCGCCGCTAGACTTTGCGATGATAGTTGCTCCTCCTTCTCAACAGGAGGACTAGGGTATGTGTTGGACGGTAAGGGTGCGAGAGATGCCGCCGGCGGCATGTTGGAATCACTGCTGGACCATGACGGACGCGATGCAATTGCCTTCATAATGGTCTGGTGAGGAATAGTATCGCTGGACAGAGCGTTCCGATGGCGATATGGATGATGATTGGGGGCTGTCAGCGACCGCAGCGAAAGGAAGGACGGTGAAGGTGAGGATAAGCAGGATTCGGATTCTGTACGGGGGAGCTCGAATCTTTGCGCAGCAACGACGGTGGAGCGAGAATCGGAGAAGGAGCGATTGGCAGACGCTTTAGGTGTGGTTTCTGTTGTCTGCGATGCGTCTAAGTGCACGACATGGTCTCGAGAATGCAATGACGGTGCGGCTGAAGGTGGAGGGCCCGTCGCAATCCTAGCGGTGGCCGCAGTAGTCACTGTAGAAGTCGCAGGGGATGGCGATGACGAGGACGATGAATCAGCGTCAGAAGTGGTAGTAGCAAGTTTCAAGGGGCCATGGCGGGCTGAAAACGAAGCCATAGATGGGAGCTGCAGCGTCGATTTGTGCTTTGGTGGTGGGTGGAAAGAAGCAAGCAGAATGTCCGGAATCGGATGTAGCGGAGGTGCAGGAGGATTCCACGGGCGGGCAATCGGTGGATGCAGCAGTTATTGGGCGATAAGCTGAGATTCGAGTATCTTCCACTGTTATTGTTGATGCTGATGTTGATGTTATGTCGCTGCAAATGTTGATTCTAAAGGCATTTGACTTATTGACGAGGTGGGATCATCACCGCTGGAGGCGTACTAGATGGCTTCCACTGTAGCTTTTAGGCAAAATACATCAAGGCAGAAATTAAGGCATATACCATTACAGCTTAATTGTCAATTAGTAGTGTGACGACAGATGGCAATGGTTACAAGCGCTAATACGCAAATTACAGATCAACGAGATCAACATTGCAAGTACGTATCGCATAACTTGCAGTATGGAATGTGGAACGTTAATTATGCTATTGCGTATCGAGTATCGCCTGCCCGATCTCGGTTCATTTCATATCTGACCAACGTATCAGTTCGCACCCGCCGTACTCGACATGATATCGGTGTACCTGATCCTTCTGGGTTGCCAATGCAAGGGCATCTTCCCTGACAGCTCCCGCAATCATAGCAGGTGTAGGACAAGGTGCCAGTGTGCATGCTTGGCTCGAGGGTCTTAGCGGCAATGGCGCGGACCCTGAATAGTAAGCACCAAGGGTACACCGCGGGTTGTAGCTGGTCCCTGCTCATTCCGTGCAATGGGTGTAAAACTGTTACACTATCCCTCAATCCTCGTCAATCTTCCAGGCATAGTCGCGATGAACCTTATCCTCAACAGTCTCCCGGATGAAGCCCTCCAGAGGTTGTCCGTCTCCGTTCTCCGCCATTGACACATCCTCATCGGAACCGCCGGCCTGGCCACGGCAAAGTGTGAACGCACGCTCGTGTACCCGTTCCCATGTATCGAAATCGAAGGCTCCTTGGCTTTCATTGAGCAGCAAATGTCCCTTGGACGAGAACGCCAGAACGTGCAACGACGCGGCGGCCTTGGCGGTTTGCACGGACGGTTCCGAGATGATATCGCCCGACTTGGTGACTGCCAAAACCGTGGCCGAGAAAGTCATTGACAGAGGCACAGCAGCGGAGAGAAGAGCGAGCAGCGAAGCATGAAGGAGTGCAGGAAGCATCGTCAGATACTGACCTCAGTTAGCTCACCATTCCAACCCAAATTTGAAATTATGCCAAACTCACCGAATCACCCCGTGCAACACTCTCACCACCGATAACCGCCAATGTAACCACCACACCCCGACGCGGGAACCCCCTCTCTCGTCCAAGGACCAATTTCCCCAGCATATTCTTGATTATCTCCTTCGCATATTGCTCGCCAACACCGCTTGGAGCGGTACCGGGTTTCACCAGCACTTCGATAGTGGCATCTTCGGGCTTCAATGCGTCACGACGGCCGGGAAGTTCAACAGGCGCGTTGACGGAGCTGAGAATATTGAAACCGGTTGCCGGACATTGGTATGATGCAGAACCGTCGGTACGGGCGAGGGGCGCGAGAGTCGCAGTTGGTCCAACCATGGTGTTGTGTATTTGCGATTAGTCAATGATTCCGTGCTTTTTTTGACGAGATAAACAAAACCCCAAGTCTCTAGGACGAAAACCTCGACACTTCCATTTCGAGTTGCGATGAAGTTTTTGGCGGTGACAATGGCGGTGAGGAGTGGCAAATGGTCTTATGACAGCAGAGACAAAGTACTCCTCCGTACCGAGTACGGAGCGGATGCGATGACTTCCTTGATATTGATTTGACGCTATTGATAATGAAGGAATGTTATTGCCAAATACTGCTAGGGCATTCTGATGACTATAAGAACCCTTCGTGGCGTCATCCAGCAGCATACCTGCCGGGTAACCAATTACTGTGCATAGCACCCTGAACAGGACAATAATCGCAAAATATCTGCTCATCGAGCAACTGCATAAACGGGCTAGTCCGCAGGTTCTTTGCTCCGTATTTCACTAACCGCTATAAGTGTCGATCTTATCTTATCATCATGATGGGCATTCGAGAGCCCAAATTGACTCAACTGAACGCTCTGGAGCAAGGAGGGCTAACATACTCTGCTTACTTCCTCACCGATGTTTGCCATGCCTAGACCGTCTGACATGCAGCAGGTGGGGTAATCTTCCTCTCAGCTTATCACAGCTGCCCCTTCTATGTCCTCATATTTAGACCACAAGACACCCATCTACCGGTTACACTGCACATCAGCACGCATCACAATGAGGGTCCTCTGTCTCCACGGAAAAGGTACCAGCGGTGCCATATTCAAATCGCAAACCGGTGAGTCTCTATCCATGCATGTGTAGAATTTCTCTGACAGCAGCAGCCTCATTCCGCGCCCACCTGGCCCCCCTCAATATCGACTTCGACTTCGTCGACGGCCCAATCCCCTCCGCCCCAGCCCCCGGCATAGACCTCTTCTACAGCCCTCCCTACTACTCCTGGTGGGAAGGCGAGTCCGCCGAGGCCATCAAGGCAGCCCGCCAATGGCTAAAAACTCACCTCATCCTCTCGGGTCCCTACGATGCCGTCATGATGTTCTCGCAGGGGTGCACCCTTGGTGCGAGTTCGCTTTTGCTACACGCGATCGAGGAACCGCGCTCACCTCCGCTGTTCAAGGCTGCGATTTTCATCTGCGGTGGGCCCCCACTTGCCATCGCGGAGACGCTGGGGTACGAGATGAGTCCTGAGATGCGGGAGAGAGACAATTGGTCCCGTGCGGCGCTGGCGCAGCAGGCTGATTCGTCTGCGATTCTGAGTCAGGGGGCTGCGCGGTGGAGGGGTGGTTGGTGGGATATACCTGATGAAGAACAGTTGCGGGAGGAGATGGAGTTTCCGTGGAGGGTTCAGATTCCGACAGTTCATATATATGGGGACAAGGATCCGCGGTATTTGGCGGGGGTGCAGTTGTCGGCGCTGTTTGACACGGATAATATGAAGACGTATGCTCATGATGGTGGGCATGAGATTCCGCGGAGGGATGTTGTTAATCGGAAGATTGCTGAGTTGGTGAAGTGGGCGTTGGAAAGTGCTAAACTGCAGTAGACTTGGGTATCGTGTTACATAAAACGAAACATAGACTGATTTATATCAAACCAAAATGTTATTGACAAACTCATACGGATCGACCTCGACATGACACATAAACTTCGTAGAGACCGTGAATATATATACCAAACCATCAAGGACATCAGACATCATATACGAAGACCGTGATTGTAGACCAAACCAATATACAAGCCCTCACCCTTCAGCCGCGATATAGTGACAGCGTAACTGCTCACAGGTTCCAGCAAGCTCCCGAAATCTGCGTCTGCGGGGGACCAACATCCACAACCGCCTGGTTGCTAACCTTAGTCACACTCCCGTCAATCCCGTGAAAGGTGCAAGTGACGCCAGCGGGGACAGAGATCTTGGAGATACTCAGGACATTGTCTGTTTCGTTAGCACGCTTTCAATATGAATAAACTGAACGGAGGGACGTACGGATATCGGTCTCAGTGCCATCAGTCTTGAAGTCCTGGGTGAAAGAGGCGTCCGCGGCGCCGAAGAACTTGGCTGTGGTCGTGGAGGGGCGGCCGCGATTCTCGACGGGAACGGGACCGGCGATGGCCGTGGCAGCCAGGGTGGTGAGAATGGAAATGATAGTGAACTGCATTGTGATGGAACAGAGGAATTGATTGAAGTGCTTTGCTTGGAACACTGGACTGTCGCTTTGTTGCCTTGCTGCTTTGCTGCTTGATGAGATGGAGTTGATTCTCCTCGAGATTTCTGGGGTTTATATAGCCCAAACCTTCCCCAAACTTCAAAATACCGTTCGTATAGCTGAGGGATAATCTATAAATGGACTGAGAGATACGAGCTGATCCACGGCCATTGTTAGCTGTCATCGTTCGTATAGCTACGTGTAGCCGTGTCTATGAGATGACTACCGTCATGGCCAAAGAGTAAATATGCAGGATAGGAAGTTACGGATCCATCCCGTATTCTCTATGGTTGATGTAGATTAGGTTCTCCGTTCCGTGGTGAGGGTATACTAATATTATGATGGCGGAGGCTGTCCTCCCGCCATCCTATAGTTCTAATCAACATAATAAGAAAATAATACATAGAGAAAATGCGGGAGTGGTTGACTAACACCGCCACGCCACGTGTGATGCCTCTCAATAATACGATTAATCCGTGGATTTTATTCGTAGCCCTAAATATGTCCTCATGTACACGCATGTACCCCGTAATGTAGTAAGCGGCAGCTGCATACCATGACGTCTATTCTCTAGTTCTATTGCATATGGAATAAAGCGATTTGATGGCCAAAAAGCTATACGGGGTAGTGAAGAATATACTTGGAGAGGCTCGTATTAGATGCCGTGCCGAGGTTTGATGAGCTGGCTCGTGTATGTTGTCAGATTATGGCAGTGCTTGAGGGGGTGGACTTACGGCCTGATACGTTCTGCCTAATATGCCAATGGTGTAGAAGTAGAATAATTGTATCTAAGGTAAATGTATAGCAATGTCGTTTGATTGAGGTAATTTCGAGAGTTGGTCCACTCACTCTCACTCGTCTGAAATTACCTAACGAAAACAAGCAGGAAACGATAGAATGCGAACTACAAGTCTCACATAACGCGCGCTCAATATGAGCTAGTAGACATCCTTTCCGAGGCAGCGACATAAATGCCAACACCCTGTCTCTCGGCATGCTTATGCTGCCCATAATCCATAGCGAACGAGAGGACAACTCGTAGACTCGGACCAAAGGATCCATGTACAGTTCGTGTCTGTAGTAGATGCAGGTAAGCAAGCCCAAGTGTAGAAGTACGAGTAAAGCCAAGTGAGACACCAAAATGCCTCATGCTACATAGCCACTAGGTAGAGGATGCGTAAGCTAAACCAGTCATACTCGGTGTAGAAGAATATGAACGATGAGTGAAACAATATACCAGAAATGAAGTGGTTCCAGAGAGCCTTTTCGGAGCCCATAGTCATATGAGCAGACCATTTTTCTGTTTCTACAGTTGGTCAGAAGAGATAGGAAAAGCACTCAATGTTATTATGCCATCTTTCGACCATCATCTTCCTTGATAGACGTATCGAGCACCACTACGCGCAGGGCTCAGTCACAATAATATGTCTTGGGATTTACTGATAACGCTTCTCCGGCGTGGTTTCATCTCCGTAGATTACCGAAATGTCACCACTGGCAAAGAGACTGCCCCGCTGACTGAGATATCAATAAGTTCTTTGAATTAGAAGCTGAAATGGGATGCCAACCCAAACTGGGATACTTTTAACTCAGGAAGCCCTAAATTGACTACATAGGTCTTTCTTGGTCTGATGTGCCTGGCACTGCGGTCCCCTTTCTGGAGACTACTTAAACTGCTCAACTTCATAACCCTAATGTCGATGCATCCACATTCCCACAAGCTTTTCCTGGTATAGATTACAACACCTGTGTTATTTTCCTACCGTATCTTGGGCTGTCCATCATCCCAGAAGCGATCTCAAACCAACCAATAAGAGCACACAGACACCCAGAGGTGGACCAAATCTAAACATAGAATTACGCGAGATCCAACCAATCAGAAGTCTGAATACTGCATGATTGGCAATTAAGCATTCTGCACAACACCCGAATTGGCCAATCATATTGTCTGCAAATGAGTATGCGGAAGTCGGTGTTTTTGAAAAGATTTTCACCGGATTTCCGGGTGACCGGCCAGCTGGAGACATTCGACAGAGTGAACGTTCGTTCCTTCGCTCTACATAGAATAGCACCTCAATAATATCGTTAGCTGGATACAGATAGAGCATGCGCACTCGTTGCAAGGGCCGCTAATGCATACCTGCTCGTCTCCCGTAGGATCACTGCTAAACACCAATAGCAATGTCGGTATAGAGCATGCCTACCGATTTATGCACGGGCACTGTCCCTGACATGAATACCTTACGTCGGTGGGAGCATGTTCAATGCCCTTTTAATACGGTGTCGATCTTTGATTCCCAATCCGTGGCGATTGATCCGTCCAATGGGACCACCCCCACCGTATATCGACCCAGAGCCCACACCTGAGTAAGCCTGTGTTAAAACAGAGGCCATTCCCGTCGTCAATCGAAAGCACCCACACCCGCACCGCACCCTCCTTCACCACCAGCGTACGACGTAAAATGGCAATCGGTCCACATCCACCCAAGAGCAACACACCCACCGCGAAACAAAGCCATGTGCACCCTAATATCTCGCAAAGCCACGACCCGGACAAAGGACGACAACTCCACGCCACAGCCCCGGTAAAAGCAGGCGATGTGCTCATGGTAGACCCGCCGTATGCCGTGATTCCAGTAGTTGATGATCCCGCGCATAGTGACGAGGTTCTTTGCAATAACGGGGATTGTCGGCGCAAGGTCCCCCGTGTCAGACGAATTGGTTGCTCCAATCGATGTGCGGCTGAGGTTGTTTGGTGTGATGTTGGGTGTCGGGATGCCGATAGGATACGGCATGGGTCGGAGTGTGAGTGGTTGAGGGGGTATGCGCAGTCGCTTCGCAAGGATGAAGGAGAATATTATTTCGGCGTGCTTTGGTTGATTGTCCGGGTATTAGCGGCGCGATATGTGGAAAAAAAACAAGGATCTTCTCCGTCGATGTCAAAAGTGAAGTTCTCCAGTGGATGGACGGCAATGACGGAACTCTGCGACAATCGAAAACTATGGCCCGAGGCGGATCTGCTGCATTGGCAATCGTTGGTCGAGAAATACATTTGCGATGATTCGTCACTGCGAAATATCATTTTGAGTCCGGACAGTATTTTGACACTTATCTGCCAACAAGAATCGAATTCCTTCGGCCTTTATCCCAAAGCGACAGGAATCACATCGACGTCTGACCGAGGGGAGCAATACGGCGCAGCAATATACCCCCGGTCTTCAATAGCGAATCATTCATGTTGTCCTAATGTTAGTCCTCAAACTTTGTCTGTTTGGAAAATGACCGATAATAACATCACAGATTACGCATAAACCAGATGATCACGGGCGAATGGTCTTCACTGCATCTCGGGACATTGCGCCCGGAGAAGAATGCTGTATATCATATATGGATCTGTTTGGTGACGTGGACATCAACACGCGACGAAAGCACCTCCGGGAACAATTTTCTTTCACGTGTCAGTGCGAACGATGCCGTGCGGAGGAGAACCCTGAAGAGGGATGGGACGCTCTGCCTTTCCTGGATGATTAGCACGGGCGTCAGATTACCCAGTTTATATATATGCACGGCTGTTGGATATATACATCGGATACGCTAGAGGGCTTGTTAATATAAGACAATTTTACTGAAGAAGAATGGGTCAATCAGGATGCTCGTCACACTGGATGACAGATGACTACTGCAGCTCTATCACACCCGAGGGATTGGACCCACCTATTTATATTGCGATGTCTACATGACCTCCTCATTCATGATATGAGAACGACGGGATTGGCGACCGAGCTTGATCGTCGCACGTTGTGGTTCGGACGAAATGGTTGATCGCGGTGTCCACCACACTTTTTTGCAGACTTGGTCCCGGTACTTTTGACGGCCGTGCAATGCATACCCTAAACACCCTCCACTTCTGAAGTGGAGGGTGTTATTCTCTTCCTCGGTATGAATATTGAGCTTTTGCTGTCTGTTCGCAAGCGATGATATTAAATGGACCCATCGCTCAGGGCCTGTAATATATTGCCAACAAGTTTCTCGCAACTGGTTCATCTGTTGGCCATGTTAGGCATCGCTCTGCTCAGTATCCTGTCGGTAATATATCTGTTCACACGAAAACGTCTCCGGTTGCCTCCTGGTCCCCAACCACTGCCCTTCATAGGCAACCTCCACCAAGTTCCCCCGTCAAGACCATGGCTCGGGTTCGAAAAATGGCACAAAGCCTACGGACACATCATCAGCTTCAAATTAGGAACGCAAACATTCATATCGTTGGGAAGCCACCAGATTGCACACGACTTGCTAGACAGACGCAGCGCCATCTACAGCTCCCGTCCCCGGTCCATCATCGCAGGCGAATGTATCACCAAGGGCTTAGGGATCGTCTTCATGCCATACGGCCGGCAGTGGAGAACGCAGCACCGGATCCAAGCCGAATTTTTGAACCCCGCCATATCGCAGAGATATCGTAGGTTACAAGACGTTGAGACCCGCCAGGTTGTCTATGACCTCTTATCGTCGAACAATTTCAGGGAGAACTTCCACCGTTTGTCGTCGAGTCTGATCTTTTCGTTGGCATACGGAAAGCGCATGCCCCGCGGAGACGAGCATGAAGTTCGTGAAATTGATGAGCTTATGACCAATCTGACAGAGAAACAGGCTCCGGGGAAGTGGATGGTGGATATTTTCCCGGTTTTGAATTATCTTCCGCGATTTTTGGCTTCGTGGAAGAGACTCGGAGATGAGTATCACCATCGGGAGGCCACTTTGTTTGGCGAAAATATGAAAAAGGCCGAAAGTGCTCGAACATGGAACTGGAGCAAGGATATGAAGAGAATCAAAGAGGCAAAGGGGTTATCCGTCACGGAGTTGGCGTACATTATCGGTGTTCTATACGAAGCGGGCAGCGATACCACTGCAGTAACGTTAGATTACTTCGTGCTCGCTTGTGTTCTGTATCCAGACGCCGTCCGCAAGGCGCAGCAGGAGGTTGACGATGTTGTTGGAGCCGATCGGCTGCCCTCGTTTGATGACATCCCGAATCTCCCATATGTCAATGCGTTCCTGATGGAAGTCATGCGATGGCGTCCCTTGGCACCACTTGGTATTCCTCATTCCGTCACCCAAGACGATGAATACATGGGCTACCACATTCCCAAAGGCGCCACCATCCTCCCGAACCACTGGGCTCTGGCACTAGACGAAGAAGTCTTCAAAGACCCGACCAGCTTCAGACCACAGCGCTGGATTGAGAACCCCAAGTTACCTCTCGATGGATTCGGATTCGGACGACGCGTCTGTACTGGAAGACATATCGCTATCAATTCCATGCAAATCAGCATCGCTCGTGTCCTTTGGGCGTATGATATCGGGTATGCGTATGAGAATGGGAAGAAGGTCGAGGTCGATCCGTACGGAATGGTAGACGCTGCTGTTTCGAAGCCGGTTCCTTTCAAGGCGAATTTTCAGATTCGCAGCCCGGCGCGCCGAGAGGTCGTTGAGGAAACATGGAAAAGCACTGAGAAAGATTTGGACATTATTATGGAGGGTATAGGACCTGATCTAAAGGCACCGTAGTCCCGCTGGATTTTATCAGAGTGTTGCAAGGTATATTTGATAAAATGCTTTGAATCAATAACAATTCAGCTAAGTTAACCATTCGACATGTAAACAGAATAAAATCACGTCAAGACGTGAAATTTCAGTTGCTTTCCTAGGAAATCAGAAGTAACTGAACATCTCGAAAGAATATTGACCAAATACAATCAATAGAATGTATCTAATGTCTGAAAGAATGCTCTTTTGTTTTCTTTCTTTCTTGTTTTTTTTTTTTTTTTTTTTTTTTTTTTGGTTTCATCATGCCTGAGAATGTTTGTGCAGAGGATAGTGAGGAGTCACACTTCATGAATAATAATGTGGTGCCCTAATGCATATCTAGTGGCCAAAAGCATAACATTGTAATAACACATGAAAGTGACAGCCCGAACCAAAATAAAATGAGAAAAAAACAAGAGTACTCCATCGCTAACGGCCGATCTAATGACCAACAAGGAGTCAACAACGCACCAACAACCGAAAGCCACATATACTCCGTAGGCAGTAGCAATCAATCTGCCCCGAATGAAGACAAAAATCCCGAAGAAGAATCCAAAAAAAAAAAAAAAAAAACCCAGAAAGGTCACGCTCCACCCAAAAAAAAAAAATAACGCCTGGTCGTAAATGTATCGTTGCATGCATAGTTCAAACTCCGATACAAGCTCATAAATTCATACACATAGTTCATGGGGAATCATATGCTTTCCAATATACCAAACGAAGAGGTAAAAAGACAACGCTATCGTAGATGTTTCGTAAAACAAAAGGAATCAATCAAAACAGAGGGAAGGAGCGGGGTGAGCAGGGATCAGATTCGGGCGTCAGAGGACAAGCAAGCGACATCTCTGCAGGGGTTGAAGATGTTGACGTTGAACGATCGTCAACGTGGCTGTGTGCCAGAGGTGGTGGTGGTGACATCTGGAAAAGCGAAATGAGTGAGCGATGATCATGACTTGCTGTTTTGGACAAACACATCCGGTTACGAAGGGTTATTTACCGGAATGTTGTTGGATCCACTTGGCAGTTGCAGGGTGTTGGAGCCCAAGTCGATGCCCGCCATGGACGCATAGCTTTGGCTGAATGGACTCATGATCTCGTCGTCTGCGTAGGGTCGCTTGATCTGCCCCGTGGAAGGATACTCGACATAGTCCCCGGAAAAGGATGGCAGGCCGTGGAAAGAAGGTGTGTTGGAGCTCTGAAACGATGGGGAATGGTAGAGGGGTGGAGACTGGCCGTATGCTGGGGACCCGTATGGATTCAGATGCGAATACGAGCTATAGGAGAAGACTGGCGGGGGCGAAGCAGAGAGCTGGCGAGTGCACTGAAGCGAAAACATGCCTCCGCGCTGATCGTCTGAATAAGAGGCATCGCCATACAGGGTCCTCGACATCGTAGGAATGAGAGGACTGCTGCCCCTGGTACTGCCGTTATTGCTAATATTGAGATGGTCATTGTCGATGCTGTTGTTGATACTGCTGATGCTCGACTTGGAGCGGTTTCGGACGGTACGAGACCGGCCTGACTTTGGCAGAGCTGGCTCAGCGTGAGACTGTTCTGGGGAGGCTGAAGACGATGCGGCTCGCTTCTCCAAGTCTTCGAGGCGGCGCTTTAACTTCTTGCCTGTATGTAGTTAGATACAGAGCTGTTGCCATAGTGAGCTTCATTAAAGGGACTTACGGTAGTTCCGCTGTGCAATGCGATTCTGGATGCGACGACGCTCCGCCAGGTCCGAGATCTTGGTCCAGTCCTCGTTTGGGTTGGCATTAGGACTGAAGGCACTGCTGGTGCCGTGGTTCGATGAACGACGGGAGGAGTAATAGTTGGAAGAGCGATGCATGGTGGACATTCAAATGTAGATATGTGTATAGAAGAGGGAAATGAAACTAGGAAGAGCTGGGGAATATAGATATAGTTGTGAACAGTCACCTAACTAGGTGTGAGAAGAAGATGAATCTAAAGATTAACAATGGAGATCAATGATGAACCACTCCGAGGCGACCGAAAGCCGCATATTTATGTAGCGGCTCTCCCGCTATGAGACTATCTAGACTGGTTATTCTAGACAAGGCAGTGCTGCCCTTCGCCCTCTTGCCATAGCCATGTGGCTCCAAAGGGAAATCAGAGACGGTATTGCAAAGAACGGTAATATTGTATTTTACAAATTTATTATTTTACCATTTTTCCCTGCTTGATGGAGGGTTACACGGGCGTCCAGACGTCCGGGTTTTCCGGTACATCCATACTTGTATATCACAATTGATTTCAAATACGTACCCATACGTATATTGTACACGAGCAATAGCAAATTCTCCAATAGCCAGACATATAGACAGCTGGACATACTATGTACACAAGATTGGGCCGACGTCATTCCTAATCAGTCCGAGACACTCGACTGTCCTACCTCTTATCAGTACATACTTGCATTTTCAGCCTGTATTACTCGTAAGTATCAGCAATACCCCTGTATCGACCTCGTATAAATCGGTGATCGTCGGATGTATAAGTCCGCTCTTAACCCCGAATGGCGTCACGTATAGGGCTGAAGCACCATTTTCGGGGTCATCATTGGCCAGTTTCCCCCCCCCCCCCCCCCCATCCAGAGACCACCAGTCCCAGTCTGGTATGGTGTTTGTTTGCCCTCGTCTTGCTACCAGTAGGATCAAGTCCCATGACTTCCTCGTCACTCTATGCCCAGAGACAAAAGTGCAACGGAGTTGGCAGAATTGGCATTCAAGTATTTTGTTGGTTCCTTGGTTTTGTCACGATATGGTCCCGTGGATACGGAGTATACGAAGTACATAGCAAGATGGCCGACAAGAATGTGCTAATGCCTCCTGTGTATACGGGAGTACGGGAAGTACGGGAAGTACTACTGTATATCGATCCTGCGACATTCAGTTCTCACCCCCAGGTGGGTAACAGATCTTCACCCGAGCGCATCAGCATTCTAGTTGTGCCTATCCAGAAACATATCGAAACATCCAACGGGCGCTCATCTAGGGTCAATTCGTGCAGTTTCGCAGTTTCCTGTTTTATCAACCAATCAGCATTCCTACGCAGAGCCGCTTCGGAGCCTTATGCAAAACAGAATGCGTCCATTCCACATTCTGAGACTTGACAGACAGACCGTGACTGTGACAGGGTAACCAACAAAAGAGGCTTAGACCCGAGAGCCTCGTTGACCCCAGCCTCGGGCGTTCTTGGCATCTAATTCTGTGTCAATCATATTGCGATGCTGTTATACTCCCTAGAAATTAGGTCTTACACTTGCATATCGTAGAAGGTTGTGAAAGATAAGATGCTGAGATGCTACTATGAATATTCCCTGATGCCCTGGCTTATCGATCATAACCCATCATGCCTGTGTGTGCTCTTATTTTTTGACCCCAGAAAACGAGAAAAAAGAGAATACCAGCACAGCGTGAGAATTTGGACGTCCTGGCCAGCCTTGTGTGCCAGGTACACTCAACTCTCTGAATCAAAACCCCATCACTTGACCAGAATACTCGAATTGTCCGCACTCGCTCCGCATTTCCCCATGCAGCATTATGGCAAAGCACAAGTTACACGTCCCGTCTGGGTTGACGGAGGAGACATTAGATCTTCCTGTCTACGACAGCGACCGCCGCGTCGGATCATCGGAGGCTATGTGCACGGTACTAATGTACGGCATGCATCCTCTGCATCGGGGCATTGTGAATCCAGCGTATGTCTGTGCTTACTTTGCTCCGTGGTTGAGCCAGCCTTCCTGCGTCTTCCCAGTGCCAACTGCACCCTGCAAAGGGTGACTGGGCCACATGGCGGTGTTAGACTCTGGGAAGTCCCTGGGCTGCTTTATGAATGGTGATTGTGGGGAAATATGCATGCTGATGGTGCTGACGACGGCTCTGGAACTAACACTTTTTGAATTCAGCGCTCACGCTAGATCGTAAGGAACAGACATTCCAAAAATATGCATTAGAAAAAAGAAAATAAAAATGACAACCACTTATGTTCTCTCCGTCATATTAAGCCCACATAGCCAACACATAGGGCAAGCTTATAGAACGTAACTGGTTAAAGTGTCAGCATCTACTCATCAAACTGAAACGATCTAAAAAATAGAACCTACCTCCAAGGATGCGCCTCATCGCCATACTGGATTCCTTCGATCCAGTTCTTCATGTTAAGCGCAATCTCACCAGCCTCCTCCTCCGCCTTCAACCCACAGTCCACCAGCTGGCCCCGGTAGCTGATCGACCGCACCGGGCTGACAATGGCTGCCGTTCCCGATCCGAACACTTCCAACAGCCGTCCCTCGGATGATGCCTCCGCAAGTTCTGACATCTTGATCTTGCGCTCAGACACTTTCCACCCCTTAGGAGTCAAACGCTCACGCGCAAGACCTAGAACAGAGTCACGGGTGACTCCTTCGAGAATCGTTCCATCCAGAGGTGCTGTCACAAGCTCCTTCTGGCCCGTTTCCTTGTCCTTCAGTGCCATGAAAAGGTTCATGGTTCCCACTTCGGTCACATATTCTTCCTCACCGAAAAGCCACAGGTTCTGCTGGAATCCGCGCGAGGCCGCGTTCAGTTGCGGCACCACACATGGGGCATAGTTGGCACCCAACTTCTTGTCACCAACGCCACCGGGCCATGCGCGTACCGCATAGTCGGTTGCCTCCAGAGAGATGGCTTTGAATCCGGTTGCGTAGTAAGGCCCAACGGGACTAGCAATCACAAACAGAAGGGCAGAGCCTGGGGGACCAACTCCAAGAGTGTTCTGCGTGCCAATCATTGTGGGACGGAGGTACAACGAATATCCGCGGGAGCTGAATAGCAGTCAGCCAGGGTCTCTCAGAGCAATGTGCAAGAGTTTCAACGAACTTGGGAATGAATCGGCTGTCCAATTTCACAAGTTCCCCAATCAACTTGGTGAGAGCTTCACCGTCAACAGTCGGCAGAGCAATCCGCGACGAGGACTTGTTCAAACGTTCCATGTTCTTATTTGGACGGAACAGCCGAATCTGACCATTGCTGTCCTTGTAGGCCTTCATTCCTTCGAAGCATTCGAACGCATAATGGAGGACGCAGGCCGATGGGTCGAGGCTGAGGTTCTGGTACGGAACGATACGGGGAGTATCCCAACCGGATTCAGCGTCCCATTCAATGGACAGCATATGATCTAGAAAGCCATTGTGTATCAGCTCACAGCCAACCCATCCAAGTGCACAATTTCCTTTTTGCAATGGTCCCACGTACCGGTGAAGGTCTTTCCGAACACCAAATCCTTTGGAGAGGTAATTTCCTTGGGGGTACTGGTCTTAGTCACAGAGAGCTTCGAGGCATCAAGGGCAGCCAGCTGAGAAGAAGCAGCGCTGTACGATCTTTGCCATAGACGAGTAGCCGCAGGAGTCTGGAGGGGAAGAGCACGAGACACGGGGAAACCGTTCAAAGCCTTGCGACAGGCCAACCGATGGAGGGACTTCATGGCTGCAATCTAGACGGACGTAAGCAACTATAACTTCCAATTCATCGAAAGAGCTCAATTACCTTTTAATAGTGATTGACGAGTAGACCAAAAAAGCACAATTCGTTTTCCGCTGTCTGCTATGACTCCGCGGCGCTGACAAAGGCCTCTATATCGAGTGGAATATTTCCCCGGAGAGAACGCTCGGGCCGATCGCCGACGTCGGAGTCTGGCAGCGGGTAAAGGCGGAATTAGGTTAATACGGCTGTCCCAAAGAGGGATAGACCAGATACACGTGATGGAAAGAGCTTCCAGAAGAGGCATCTTATCACACAGCTGCTCATTGGCCGATATATTACCCCTTTCACGTGACAATTCTGCCAGCGGGCATCATTGCGCGCGACTTCAACGTCGATTATGGGGAGATTAATGAACACTCGGTGGATTTTGACGAATTTTCTTTAATTTCTGTTTTATCTTTCGTGTTTATTTCTATTGATCATTCATGTAAAATTTCAATTCTCTCTATTTTCTTTCCTTTTCTTTTCGAATACCCATTGTCCTGACCCACGGCCGTTGGCGCAGCATACATATCTCGATTCCTGGTGTTGGATGCATGGTTATTCTCGACACGTATAATAACATTTTCGGAGACCCCCGGAGGTCAGTTATTGAAAGAGCAAAGTGGATATGTTCTCGTCTTTCAAATCCAACATATCTTCCAATTACCAGATCTCTCCGCATCCGGTTGTGATCTCAGGTCCATGGAAAGTCCACGATGGAAAGAAAAAGTCAACAGGCACGGCAGCTTCCGTGTTTATCTTCGACAAGAAGTTTATTGAACCCCGAGCCGGTGCATTTGGGAAATCGTCCAGTTCCTCCACCAAGAAGCTGCAAGAAGAGGTTATCGAGCGACTAAAGCGAGAAGCTAGCAGTCTTGCGCGACTTAGGCATCCGTCTGTTCTCCAGGTGCTCGAGCCAGTAGAAGAGACACGTAATGGTGGTCTGATGTTTGCTACTGAACATGTCACGGCATCTCTTGGCGGGTTGTTACGACAGAAAGATGAGCAAGAAAGAGTGGGCTCACGCAGCAGCCGTTATATGGTCGAGAGACCGGACGGCAGCCGGGGGCGGAGAGAGCTTGAAATCGACGAACTTGAAGTTCAAAAGGGTCTTTTGCAAGTGGCTAAGGGACTGGAGTTTTTGCACGAGTCGGCGGGCTTGGTTCATGGAAATCTGAATCCCGAAGCAATCTTCATCAACGCGAAGTCTGACTGGAAGATCTCTGGCCTGGGGTTTGCTGGTCCTCCTGATTCGACAGAGACTCGCTCATCTCTTCCACCATTGGCCCTATCTGAGGTCCTATATCATGACCCCCGTCTTCCTGCGTCGGTTCAGCTCAATCTGGATTACACCTCTCCCGACTTTGCCATGGATTCTAATGTTTCTTCTGCCGCGGATCTATTTTCTCTCGGGTTGATTATAGTCGCCATCTATAACTCTCCACATGTTTCTCCGATCGAGTCGCATTCGAACTTATCTACTTATAAAAAACTTCTCAGCTCACCATCATCAACCCCCTCGCAAACAAACAATTTCTTGGCTTCCGGAGCAATTCCAAAAGATCTCGCTTCTCGTCTTCTTCCCAGGTTGATTACTAGGCGGCCAGCTCAGCGTTTGAACGCCCGGGAATTTCAACAATCTCAGTATTTTGACAACATCCTGGTATCCACTATCCGCTTCTTGGAGTCGCTGCCAGCCAAGAACCCAAGTGAAAAGTCCCAATTCATGCGTGGATTACAACGAGTGCTGCCTGAATTTCCAGTCTCGGTTTTGGAAAGGAAGATTCTGGGTGCTTTACTGGAGGAACTGAAAGATCGCGACCTTCTACAGCTAATTCTTCAAAATGTCTTTGCGATCTTGCAGCGAATCCCGAGTGCGCGTCGCATATTCCCTGAAAGAGTGATTCCACGTTTGAAAGAAATCTTTCCCACAGGATCTGGCAAAGGCCAGGAGCGTGATTCGAAACGAGATGCGGGCCTTATGGTTGTGCTTGAGAACATGAAGGTGATCTCCGAGAATTGCTCTGGCATGGAATTCAAAGATGGTTGGTCTCTCTTTTCCCCTTTAGTGGCAGGCTGTGCAACTAACGTTCTATATCCCAGACATACTGCCTTTGATCCGGCTTGGTATGGACTCGCCTACTCATTCTTTGGCAGACGTTGCAATAAAATGCTTGCCCGTCGTCCTCCCGGTCCTTGATTTTAGTACTGTGAAGAATGAGGTCTTCCCTCCAATTGCCACGACGTTCAGCCG
Source organism: Aspergillus intermedius (assembly GCA_039880815.1). Taxonomy (NCBI): domain Eukaryota; kingdom Fungi; phylum Ascomycota; class Eurotiomycetes; order Eurotiales; family Aspergillaceae; genus Aspergillus; species Aspergillus intermedius. The sequence continues at coordinate 746,645 of JBDODA010000002.1, read as the reverse complement.
GACAAGCAGTCTTGCAATCAAGGTTCGCTGCTTGGATGCGTTCACTGTGCTTTGTGGGGGTTCTGCCGATACAGAATCAGAGCTCGAAGATGACCTTTCAGGTGTTGCTCCGACTAAGCAGTCTAAGCCCGTGAAGTCCTCCATTCTTGACAAATACACCATACAAGAAAAGCTTGTTCCATCACTAAAGGTCATCAAAACCAAAGAGCCCGCTGTCATGATGGCTGCCTTGAACGTGTTCAGGCAGGTTGGCATCGTTGCTGACACCGACTTCCTTGCCTTGGAAGTCCTCCCCATTCTCTGGAGCTTTTCGCTGGGACCACTGCTTGATCTTCGCCAGTTTGAACAGTTCATGACGCAAATTAAAAACATTTCCGCGAAGATTGAACGTGAGCAGAAGAAGAAATTGCAAGAGCTGTCGTCAGGAGACACCAGCGGCTTCAGAAACGGCACCAAAAGTCCTTCCGTAGCAGCCACTCTTGATCAAGGTGAGATGGATGACAACTTTGAGCGCCTCGTCCTTGGAAAAGGCGCTACGCCATCAGATGCAGACATCGACGCCTGGGACACCATGGACTCCGGGCCAACGCCTCAGACTTCGGCCCCCGCGGTGTCGCCCGCCTTTTCTTGGTCAACATCAAATGCGCCTGGGCCGGTTAGCAGGGGAAGCACTCCATCCGCACAGTCCAACCCCAATTTCCGCTCTGTTACTCCTGACTATAACATAAGTTCATTCCCATCACTCGAGCCTGCTCCGCGACAAGTGTCTCCCATGGCTCAGGGTTTCCCAGCTTTGCAGCCATCGCCATCAGGCTCGTGGAGCTCTTCAACGAGCCAACGCAATGTCCAGGGAAACACAGCTGGCCCATCACTGGCAGCTCTTGCCAGCATGAAGTCGGCATCTTCTACTGCTAGCACACCTACCTCATTTGGTCAAACCAACTATTCCGCATTCTCCATCCCTCCGCCTCCTGTATCGGGCTCCATTTCACCACAGCCATCCGCATTCCGTGCAACCTCCAATGCCGCAAAGCCCCCATCATTAAGTGCCAACGTGATGCAAAATCCTTTGTCAAATACCAATACCTTTCAGCCAGCCAACACGCAGAAACAAGGTCTGGACAAGTATGAGAGCTTAATATGATCTGCTTCCTTCTTGTTGGCTTGTTTGAATACCCTTGCTTTTAGCTCATTTCTGCATTTGCTTGTATATAATACATAGACTGGAATTTGGATAGTACCAAAAGCGTCATACATGATAATTTACATAATTGCCTATCCTACAGTCAAATTCGAATACAGAGTACATAAATCCAGTGGAGCAATCTCCACAATTTGGCCTGCGGGCCATAAATCACATAAGCAGTGGCATAACTTGGATTAGCCTCGGCCTCCAACCAGACGAAAAAGGACTGCTGTTGAACTTGTTGCAGCAGTTGTTGTCACTATCCGCTCATATGCGCCTTTCTAGAGGCCTGGCGACGCGCTGTTGGCCGTCGGAACATCGTTTCATCCACCGCCCCTCCGTATCCTTCCTGCCCCTCAATCGTCATCACTCGCCGCATTCATACCACCGTCCTCTTCCGGCTTTGTCCTCTGTTCTCCCCTCACGCTCCAATTTCTCAACACAAGATTCACTCCACATCCCAATAACCATGATGAATGAGAGCATCAAGCAGCATTATCTGGCAGACTCGCCGCCAACGGTGGTCAGGCTGGAGGTCAAGCAGCACTTTGACAAGCTCCAGGATCCCAAGTTGAGAAAATATGCCCATTACATTAGCAGGTTCGTCCTTGTTCTTCTTGCCCACTGTGAGTATCGCTAATATTTGCTCTGCGATGCGATTCTAGAGCTGCTTTCCAAGGAACTCGAATTACCCTCCGTCAAGTCTCTCCCGAATCCGAACCAATCTACGACCTCGTAATCTCCCTCTACCGTGCCTGCAATGGGGACTGGGCCAGTCTTGCCCAGAAGACAAATGTCAGCTCGGAAGACCTTCGCTTCTTCTTGGAATATTCCGTTCAATTCCTTGGTAACTGCGGTAATTACAAGGGCTTCGGTGATTCCAAGTTCATTCCTCGACTGCCACCTTCTTCCTTGGAGGCTTTGGCCTCGGCTACCCCGGAAACAAAGGCAGCATTCGAGAAGGCTAGTAAGACTGGAGGTGGGATCTATGAGACCAAGGAACAATCTCTTATGCACCTCGGTTACCCTGGTGCCGGCCACATGACCACCTACTACCCGGAGTCGCCCAACATCAGCCAGGGTGAAATCACAGCCATTGGTGACCTCATGGAACAGAAGGGATTGCCATTGGAGAACACAAGACTCAAGAAGACTGCCTCCGGAGATTTCGAGCTCTTGATTGCGTCTGGCGTCTCGTCACCTCCGCCGCGGGATCGGGACCTGGGAGAGGTCGAGACGTTTGATCTCGATGGGAAGCTGAAGGGGAAGAAGGTCAATCTTGTCTTTGGAGATCACAAGGAGGAAATGGCCAAGATTGCCCATTCAATCAAGCAGGCAAGCTTGCATGCTGCAAACGATACCCAAAAGAAAATGCTCGACGCTTATGCCTTGTCGTTCGGTGCTGGTTCCATTGAGGCATTCAAAGAATCTCAGCGGATATGGGTGAAGGACCAGAAGCCAGCGCTGGAAACGAATATTGGCTTTGTCGAGACCTACAGAGATCCCCACGGTGTTAGAGGTGAATGGGAGGGATTCATTGCTCTGGTATGATCATTTGTTGTTCTTTTTATGCTCGGGTAGCCATATGCTAACTATTGCAGGTCAACCTGGAACGCACCCGGGCTTTTGGAAAGCTCGTAGATAACGCCGAATCCATGATTCCCAAGCTTCCTTGGGGCGATGATTTCGAGAAGGACAAGTTCCTTAGCCCTGACTTCACATCTCTTGAAGTCTTGAGCTTCCAGTCATCCGGCGTCCCGGCCGGTATTAACTTGCCTAACTACGACGACATTCGCCAGAACCTGGGATTCAAGAATGTTTCCCTTGGTAACGTTCTCAGTGCCAAGGCTCCGAATGAGCCCATTCCGTTCATTGCCGAAAAGGATCTGGACGTGTACCGCAGATGCCGGGACCCAGCGTTTGAGGTGCAGGTAGGTATCCACGAGCTTCTCGGGCACGGAACCGGCAAGCTGTTGCAGGAGACCGCTCCCGGCGAGTATAACTTCGATATCTCGAACCCGCCTGTGAGCCCTGTCGACGGCAAGCCCATCTCAACTTGGTACAAGCCGGGTCAGACATGGAGCTCTGTGTTTGGTGCCATTGCTTCATCTTACGAAGAATGCCGCGCGGAGTGCGTTGCTATGGCGCTGGGCTGCGACTTTGGTATCCTCAAAATCTTTGGTTTTGGCGACGGTAAGGAGGATCTTTCCAATGAGGCAGGCGATGTGTTGTTCGCGGCCTATCTGCAGATGGCACGTGCTGGTCTAGTTGCTCTGGAGTTCTGGGATCCCAAGACCCAGAAGTGGGGCCAGGCCCACATGCAGGCTCGCTACAGTATTATGCGGACCTTCCTTGACGCAGGAGACGACTTCGTGAAGCTCGTATACAACAAAGAAGACCTGTCCGATCTCGAAATCCACTTGGACCGGTCCAAGATCCTAACCCATGGCCGTCCCGCCGTGGAGAAGTACCTGCAGAAGCTGCATGTCTACAAGAGTACAGCCGACGTCGAAGCGGGTAAGAAGCTGTACGACAATATCACCTCCGTGAATGAGTGGTGGGGAACCAAGGTTCGCGACGTTGTTCTTAAGAACAAGGTGCCCCGCAAGGTCTTCGTCCAGGGTAACACGGTCCTAAATGGCGATGAAGTTACTCTGAAGGAGTATGAGCCTACGCTCGAGGGCATGATCCAGAGCTACGTGGAGCGCGACGTCTAGTCGGTTAACCACTTCTCGTCCTTCATGATACGCATGCCGTAAGTCATACCAAAATATACCATGAATGCACGCAGTGTGCATAGTACGATGCATTATTCGATATCACTCCAGAGCCTCATTGTAGTAATTTCTGCACATGGTCTTGTAAACTCGAGATCAAATGATTCAGTCGTACAAGACAACCATGCGATACTGAGTCATGTGACCTGTGTTGATTTTTGTCAGCCATGTTCAAAACATCTCTACGTATTTATTGTCTAATATTGTAGATACCAGAAAATAAAATAGAAAAGGTATTCCTGGAATGGCATGGTTGCTTGGCTGTACCGGTCGATTGCCGCCGAGTTCATTTGTATCTTCGACCTGCCCCCTCATCTTCAGGCGCTTCCCACCTTCTCTCCTCCCACCACCTGTCTCCCTGATTCATCTGAATTTTGACCATTTATCCTGGGTGAAAACGTTCCATTGTGTCACTTTGAGCTCATTTCCTGCATCCATGTTCGCGTCCCGGTAAAAAAAAAAAAAAAAAAGCTAGTGACGGCTCGTGTGCTTCTGGACCGCCGAAACTGGGGGCAGTTCTGGGTCGATCACCCTCAGATCAACCGGGAACCAACTCTCAATCGGATCTCTTCATCCCATTCCTCGTAACTCATAACTACCATCAACTTCTTCCTCCATTCTCACGCTTCGACACCCCGTCGTCTTTAATTGTGCGGTCGACTTCCACCACCTTGTCGTGGCAACCAAGTTCTCCTGGCTCGCCTACCACGGCGCGGCCGCCTCATCTCACGCACTCCCTAGTGGAGGAAGCAGAGGACGACGACGATTTCTATACTGCTCCCCCGCCGCATTCCCTGTGCTCAGAAGCATCCTCGTCTAGCTCTTTCTCTTTCTCGTCCAATCCGCCGCCTTTCTCTTCGCTCGTTTTCGATTCCTCCTCGGTCCCCGATCCCAACCGCTCCAAGATTGCTGTTACCCAACCCGAGTCGGCATTATCACCGTCGACTACTTCTCTTTATCCTGCTTCCCCTCTCCCTCCCCTTTCTCCACCACCTTCTCCTTCACCGTTTGTTGAAGGACCGTGCGAGTCGGAACCCTCGTCTATTGTCGCGGATACCAAAGCGTCGTTCTCTCAGGAGCCGAAAGGAGAAGCGTCCGGAAAATCTTCCGCGGACGACGAGCCACCTCCACCTTATACAGAAGGATACAGTCCCCTTGAATCGTTTACGTACGTGATGGCTGCGGCCGGAGGCGCGTCGAGTATTATTACTCAAGTCCAGCAGGCTGGAGGACCGCCAATTAATACTCTCGGAGGTATGACTGCAATGTAATCTCCTGGGAAAGATTTGACGGGCAATCTCAATGGAAGAATTCTTTGGTAAAGGGAACTCGATGGACGTGCTAACTGGATGTGTTTACAGATATCGGTGGAAATGAGAATATCACGCTTGAGCTCAGGTAAGGATAGCGCTTTGGGAATGTTCTTATGGGTGATTCTAACCTATGATTCAGGGGAACGAGGTTCACCCTCTCTCGCGATGAGCTGTTGACTTTGCCGGAATTTGTTCTTTTGTCGCTCTTTCCAAACGGCCTTCTTCCCGATGGACATATGGGCACGTTCCACGAAGGCGACATTTACCCAGTCGACGTAAGTGGAATATATTTGGTGCGGCAGTGTGACCGCCTCACTGATGTCGCTTTTCTTTTTCTAGTATGACCCGGCTTCCCTACAATACATGTTGGACTTCTTCCGTTCTGTCGCCCAATCGATTCCGTCCTCCTCGCCTTCTGAATCTACGTCGCCAGATGCGGATGTGTCGTCCGATTCCATGCTAGGATCTGCCAGAGATGCGCTTCAGGACCGTGCTGGAATCATTGTACTGCGCGAAGATCTCGATTTTTACGTGATTCCTCCACGGGCCGACATCGATCACACGAATATGATTGAAGTTAAGCGGGCTGCTGCACAAAAACTCCTCAAGCAAGACGGAATCTTCTCCGGCCTGAAGAAGAGTGATGAGGTTGGGTCCACGGAACAACACTTGATTGAGATGTTGACCGCAGGGTAAGTTTATTGGGAAATTTCGGGACAGTGTACCTTGAGCATAGCTAACTGCTTTTGCAGCGGATTCAACCGTGATGACCAGTGGGGCCACCGTGCACCAGAACCTCACAAGGCCGTCATTTGCAGTCTTGCATTGGCCAAGCTCCGGACCGATATCAGAGGCGATCTGTCCAACAACAGTGCCATTGGGATGGCGCAGAAATTGCTTCTCTTCTGGAGAAAACCAGCCCGTAGATGCTGGTGGGAGGGCATCGAGCTCGACGAGGTGGAAGGTGTTGAGGGAAAGGTCAAGGTTTGGATCCGTAGAGTGTGGACTCTTGAAATGGTACGTCTTTGAACCATTGTCCTTTCCTCTCCATACACACTAACGCTGTCGCAGAGCGTGATTGGGCTTCGGTAGCCAGTTTGGTCCCCTTTTCCCCTTTTCCTATGTCTTTTGATTGCACGCCTGATCATCTTTGTTATCGTTCATTATTCCCTATTTGCGCATATTATAATCCCCCCGCGACTCTTTACTTTCTCCTGAGCGCTTGTTCGAGTCGGTCTTTTCTACGGAGTTGACGATATCCCTTGCACTTTATTTTCAAACTTTCTTCGAAATTTACTGTCGCAGACAGGAGACACCAGGATTGGCGTATAAAATTTTGTGTGTTTAATTCTTTTATAGTCGTTATTAGTTCACAGGATGCATGCATTGGCCTGTAATTATTACCTTCATTTTCTAAGCTTGTTGGTTGCCCAGCTATTCATTAGAATCAACTCGATTGCATCCACCATCGCAATCGAGTCATATCACGTGATCCAAACCCAAACGGGCTTAGCGTAGGCCATGGCAGGGAAAACGCGACAATCCGCAGGCGAGGCGGAGGAGCTTCATTCCAGCGCGATCAACATCCGAGAAGCTTTCTTGGGCCTTGTTGTCCATCGTCGGTTAAAAACCAGGTTCTCCTTTTTAAACTTACTATCTCGACTGCGGGAGCGCGCATTGATTGATATCTTTGGCACGCCCGTTCCGCGCCGCTTGTGCTGGAAAAGCAAATTCCTTCCTCCCTTCCACGCCCGCGAATTTCGAACTACTGCCTCGCAGGAGTAGTATAAGAAAAGAAAAGAAAAAAAAAAAAGACTGAAAAGGGGAATACTCAATCGTCAATCGCACTATCGAAAAATCCCAGTTGCAAACCTGAGAGAGGAACACAGAAGGGACATGCTTCTACTATCGACCTCGACATAGATAGATAGACAGCCAGCCCTTCCACCATGTCCCCTCTCAGAGGCTACATCACGTCGTACCCTCCACGGGTGCGCCATTACGGAAACGCGCTTCTCACGCCTGTCATACCTCAGAGCCAAGTCGGTCCGACGCCGCGCACGACTAAGCGAGGGACAACCGCGATCAACTACGCGGAGGACGGGTTTGATGATGACTTTGAGGAGGAAGAAGGACGGCGACCTACGGGGCTGAGGAGTTTGAGGCGAGAGGAGTCGATGACAGAGAAGCTGCCGATTTCGGATAAGTTGGGGAAAGAGGTTCATGCTCCAGTTGAGGTTCAAGGCGTTTTTCGCGATTGGATGATTAAGCGGATGTTGCGACCTGCGTATGTTCCTTCTCCCTGTAGGATGGTTTTGGTTGCTTGATAATGGTTGTTTGCGCCGTTGTTTCATGCTGACTATTTGATAGCTGTGCAGATCAGCTGCAAATCCAGGCGCAATTACCTCTCACGCTCATTCCGATTAGAATTGACCTCGAAGTCCCGGCGCATCAGCCCTTGGAACCGTTTCCTTTACCACGAGGCATCGTGGATCCTGCGATCAACCCGACACTGCCCGGGTATAGACGACCAGACCCATTGCCCGCGTTTCGGATCAAAGATACTTTCCTTTGGAACCTCCATGAAGCCCTCGCGACGCCTGAGGAATTTGCAGTCGGCTTTGTCCGTGATCTCGACCTACCCAGTCCGCAAGCGATGACGTTGGCTATCAGCAACCAGATACGGCAACAATTAGAGGAGTACGCCGGTGTTGCACTACATCCTTTATTCCAGAGTACACAGATTCAACCTCCTGCTCCACAAATCGGCCAGTCGCGCGACGTCTCTACGACGCCGGCACCAACAAATCTTCCAGCGACGCCAGAGATCACAGCCACTAAGGAGCCGTTGGTCAACGACAGTATCTTGAACCCAGACGATGCATACCGTTGCATGATCAACCTGAATATCAACTTGCAGAATAAGCTATATACGGACAAATTCGAGTGGTCCCTCCTCCACCCTCCCGGAATGGCAGAAGACTTCGCCAAAGTTACTTGTGCTGACTTGGGCCTGAATGGTGAATGGGTCGGTGCAATCGCACACGGCATCTACGAAGCCGTTCTCAAGCTGAAGAAAGAAGTCTGCGAAAGCGGTGGCCTCATCAGCGGCTACGGCAACGAAATCGATAATCAAGCCGCCAACGGCGCAGAGGCTGGTTGGCGATATGACCCCGAAGGCCTTGGTGATGAGTGGGAACCCAAGGTTGAGACACTGTCCAAGGAGGAAATTGAACGAAGAGAAGGTGATCGCGAACGACAAATTCGACGTCTCCGACGAGAGACAGCTCGGTTCTCTTCCACCGCAGGTATCACGCCTGATGCGTCGCGGCAAGGCAGTGGCTATTTCGATGTTGATGGCGAGACACCTCTGGGTCGGGGCGAGCGGAATAAACGCAAGAAGCGGTTCCGCAGTCTCAGTCCTTCTGGAAGAGGAGGTACGCCTGGTGGGCGAGGCACTCCCGATACAGGCTCGGGAGCTGGTTATGGTGGAGGTGGTGGCACATTATCCGACTGGTTAGTGACCTTTGAAGGTGCAATTGCCGGTTTATCTTTGCTAACTGTTGGTTTCGTACAGGGAACGACAAAACTGGCGATGCAGCAACTGCATGGTATGGGGTACCGCTGTTTGGGCCGTACGAGATGGTCCCGCAGGCTCAAGGGTGAGAGAAAAAAAAAAGTGCCCTTCTGTTGTTACGAGCCCTTATCGGCTAACAATATTCAGACCCTTTGCCACAATTGTGGTCTTCTGTACGAACGCGATAAGGTCGTTCCTGAATGGTCGAAAGACCTCCATCGCCATGACATCCCCGTTGGTCGGTAGATGCCACTCCAGCTCTTTACTAGCTAATAAAATATCCTCAAAAGCACTGCAGCAGCGCGAATCAGCTACGTGCGCCAGACTCGAGCAGCAAGATGTGCTGGCATTGGCATACGATGCCTTAAACCTCACCAGTTGCCTTCTAAATCCCTCTAGAGACCTTGTCACCATTACCATTATTACCAACCATATCTCTTTGAATGTAGCCATGACGTTTTTCCTTCTATCTCCCTAATGAGCCCCTAACAGACAAGATCGGCGCATTTTGACGGCTTTCCTTTCTTTTTCCCCTTATTTTGTTACAGCATTACATCTCATATCTTGGAAGGGTTGGGAGACGAATGTCCATGTTGGTCTCCTCTTGTGCATCTGACTGCCCTCTTACTTCCTTTTTTTCTTTTTTTTCCCCTACTCAGTTTATTATTATGAATTCAGATATCTTACTTGGCTTTATAAAATACGGATCGTCTTTGTACCGGTGGGCATCTGTTATTTTGTTTCTTACCTTTGTTGCTCTATTCGTTGGAATAGAATTAAATTTTCTCTCTTTGGCGGTCAGCATTAATTGTCTTCATTGACTTAGTACAAATACGGATTTCTACGCTATCAGCCCACCTCTCTTACATTTCCTACGAACATAGTTCAACCATCAATCTGGGTCAGGGAAGAGACCTGGGCTTCCACTCTTTGCTATCAAAAGATCTTATTGCAGTGTATACAACCTCGATAACCAACTAGACTTGAGAGTCAGTCCATTATATATCTGTCCTGCAAGACTCACGAAACGCACGGAGCCTAGATCCACGACGAGCACGGAACGAATCGAGACGATGATGTTACCAGGCGTATTGTATGAGTAATAAGACCAGTAAATATAAAGGCGCAGCGATCAAAAAAAAAAAAGAAAAAGAAAATCACATCAACAATATACATCAGTATCTAGTATTCATTGGCTAGTTCATTGAAATATCAGTGTCTGGATTTGACTTGTACTGACTGGTACTACTAGGGAAAGAGAAATGAGTTTCCGACATTTAAGAAATATAGGCCCAGGGCAAAGCCATGAGAGCCGTGGAAGGATACAAACACAATGCATTTGGTCCAAGACGACATTCTTCATGGTTGGAAATTGCAGCCAGGCGAGGAGGACAAGAGTCTCGATGTCTCGATGCTCCTATGGTTACAGTCGACAATGGGTATCTTTCTCCAGTGTTTGATGATGCAAGTTACCGTCTTACTCGGTTGCTTGTCACCGATTGCGCGGGCCATGCCAGAGCTTTTGAAGCGCTCCGTTCTGCAACTGATGATGAGAACGGAAATCCCGGGCTGTATTGGTATTTACAGTTCTGACGGCATTCTGGATTGAGGTGACTAGATAGTTAGCGATGGTCAGGAGACATATACTCTTGAGGCCTACGAATTCAGTAGTTCCGCGCAAACGGTCTGGCCCTAGGGCATAATTGCTCCAGTTGCTATTTTAAATGGCAAAAGCTTCAGTGTTAGCCTCGTTGCATGTGCTATAGATCTAAAGACACATATGAGTGCTATATTCGTACTTATGCCCTGATAGGTGTATCAAAACACATCATCACCAAATAAAAACCAGCAGTTGTCATTCACTATGACAGTAGCCACTGAAGGTGAATGAAAGGCGGTTTTTTCTCCATCCAGTACACATGCCCTTGCCATAAATGGCTCGGCAGTTCTTGCAACAGGGAGCTCGATGGATGCGAGTTCTCTCGTGTGGAAAGTGACAGAGGTCAGAACATACCGCCGCTGAATAACGACATCAATAGCGAAGGTAAGTGCCGATCCTATGTTGCTAATTTGAACTTCAGCTGACTCTATATGATACCTTACAGGAATGTGAGCTTGTTCACTTTGTGTTTATATACAAAGTCTCCCAAAAAAAAAATTCCACATGGTATCCTCGTGCATCCACAGAATTTGTGAACGTAAGTGCAGTCCATTCAAATACAACTTGACGGCGATTAACAATATAGCATGCATCAATAGGATCCGCAGCCACGATAACGAGGGAAATAAGATAAAGGACCTGATGAGCGTTCTGTTCTCTCGAAAGGCTGTATGTCGCATCGAGGACTGTGAACGTCCGATTAGCTTCCTCATCGCCCATTTACATTGGCATGCAACGAAGCCTAACAGGAGGAGATTGTCGGAGTTGTCAAAAAGCGGATGAAGAGGGACATCCTGTGTAGGTTCTTTAAGAAAAGCGTGGCTAAATGGAGCCAATATGGTAATACCATTCGCGCCTTTCATGCCAGTTCAGGAGGATTGCAATGAAATCGGTTTTGTTCTTTACTCCATGTCGTTCCTTGTGCTACATCAGCAAAATGGTTTATGTTCAAAGCCTCGATACACCCACGGTCAATTGGAAGCGCATTCGTTCCATTCACAGTTCCACGATTTTTCATGTAATTTCCACTTCATACTTTACCAATGGATAACAAAATACTGCAGTGGTATCAGAGCATTACTTAGGGTCATTGGCTTACGAATGGCTCATAAAACTAGCCTGCCCAGATAAGTAGATACATAATATAGCATGTTGTCACTTGTCCACTGCTTTGGTGCAAAGAAACATCCAGGCATGTACATTCCAAACTACAAAATGGCAATGTGGTATTAATCAAATCACAGCAGCTTTCTGGAATCAATATGTATAAAGCCGTCAGTATCGTCACGAATGGTAGACTGGCTCAAAGTGCACCATCGTAGCCTTCTCACCCTTTTGAAGATGAGATGGGGTAGTGGTATCAAGGTAGTATGCAAAACGAAAATGACAGATCACTTCGCGCGCAACAATGGCGAGCACTGTTTCTTCCTCTTGGGCATACTTTCGACAGGCTCCTATTTCGAAAGCCAAGTTAGATAATTGGTACGAAGCAAGGTGATGAGAGCAATATGAAAACATACCGATTGAGCCCGCTTCCTCCTTTTCAAACTCGATCCATCCTCATCATCATTATGGCTTTGCCCAACCTTCTTTGCTCTAGGCAGTATGTGACACGCAGCCCCAGCAGAAATCACATTCCTACTTCCCTCAATCTTCATCCCCGTGTTGATATTAATCTCAATCAGCCCTTTCCCGTTTATCTCCGAGTCTTTCAACGCTTCGATAATTGACGTCGCCATTTCGGTTATCCGATTCTGTCGATGTTTCTGTGCTGCTTGTAACATGGATGTTGATGCAGGGGAGGATGTCGTTGATGACGTTGGTACGGATGGAGACCCGGAGGTCATGATTATCGTGTTGTTATTGCCTTGCATGCTGATAGATGCATCGATGTTAATTGTAATCGGGGTTGGGATCGTGCCCCAGGTGTCTTCGTCGTCAATGTTTGTGTCTATATCATTGTCCGGGTGGATGTCTTCAGCGAGTGGGTTGTAATGCTGGGTTGTGGTATATGGGGGAGGAGGGGAGACTAGGGGCTTTTGGCTTTGCATGTTGGCTGTTATTTCTCCAAGCTTGAGATACTGCTGGAGGAAGGAATCTGATGGAGGGAGCATTTTCAAGATGGAGGACTATAGGAAGGAAGCAGGAAATGAGGATGGATATAGCAGTACTAGGTGTAGATATCGGTTTAGGAAGTAGTCGAAAGGAGACAAGACTGAGTATGGAAAGAGCATTGCACAAAAACCGGGGTTCTACCCTGCAATATATAAGGTATCCAGAGGGCAATCATGCAGAACAGTCATTTGACAGACAATAATAGTATGTAATGTCCAATAAGCCATGAATAGAATTCCTCAATCATCGAGAAACAGCAGGGGGGAGGGGGCGTCAATAACCGCTAACATTACCACAATACTCTAAAACGACGACACTAAGACCAGCCAGCTGGTTTTCTCGCAGTCATCGGCCCAAACACAAGGAAAACCAATAAAAGGGAGACAAACAGCTCAGCAGACCAGCATTTGGCTTCTCAATAGTACCAATCGCGGAATGTGCGCCGATTGTTCTTTCTATTGAGGTTTCATATTGTTCTTTTCCGTCAATGGCCCTGAATAGGATCATGTGACTTTGACCGCATACCACGAGTTATAAGTGAAGGATGACATGATATTCCCTCAAAAGGTTATCCTGAATTATTGACATTTTTCCAATAATGCTGTCAGACGGGGAGAATCAAAATGCAATGCCACCAATAGGGAATACATGATTAAGTTGCCGGCACCTTTCCCAATGTTGCCCGCTCTAACAATTCAAACGATCCAAGATATGCATGCTAAAAAGACTTGCCAATTTTCAAAAAGATGCTAGAAAGTCGGATGTCAAGCCCAGCGATCGCCGAGATTCCACCCTTCGTAGAGGGAGTTGTCATCCCCCCGTCCGCCTAAGAAATTGGTATGAATATCGTCTTTACGCGTGTCCTCTTCCGCAAACGTCGTGGGTTGGGGTTGGATTGCAGTAGCGGAATCGTGCTGCATATTTAGTCCTGATTGAGAAGAGGCATCACCGAGTTAGGACTGTTATGGATGCACGAGCAAGTTGCTGTGTTTCACGACAAGATGTTGAAACTTCCTGCCTGATCGAACTCACTGGTACCATTTGGAAGAATGTGCGCATTTTCATCCCGACTTGCTGGTCTTGGTGTCTGTTGCTGTTTGTTATCTTGCGGATAATATTTGCCTCCAGGATGTAGGGACTGCGCAGTCTGAACACTCATTAGCTGAAACAAGAGCCAGTATTGATAGATAAATATATACCGCGTCTACCCCGTCACCCGAAATAGGAAAATCACGGATTGATACTGACTTCGCGAAATTCATCTCCATCAATCTGGACCTCTCGGTCCCGAATGCGACGCATCAAGGCAAGAAAATTGCTTTGTTGGAATTTTTCGTTTGTCTCGTGGCTGACACTGTTCAACAACTGTCCCGCAGTTCGGGCAAGCTCATCCGCATCGTTTGACCGTCCTTGCGTATCTTCCTTGGGGGCGATCGTGTCCGACCCTATCCTGATTTCTTCATGGGTCTCTGGTTGAACAGTGGAGTCGAATTGAGCGGGTTCGTTGACTATTTCGGCATGGGTCTGTGCAGTATTGGTCTCTTCCGATTCCATGGTGGCTTTAGCTTGTTCAAACGCCGCCTCAAACGCCGACTCATCGAAAGCATTTGCTTGCGGCTGCTGACTCTCCACTGCCTCCTGAGGCTGGAAAGTACTCATCTGGGCGCTATTCAAAGAATAATTTTGCGCGAAAGATGGTTGAAGCCCGTATCCGTAAGGCTGGTGGTGTTGCAGGCCGGGAGCCTGCTGCTGTTGAGGCTGATGCGGTCGTTGTTGAGCCATAAATTCATTCTGCCATCCTTGTTGGGATGCCATCGATGGACCAGCTTGTTGATGAATTGGATGTGAAGGTCCCGAGATCTGCAACCGTTGGAAGTCTGATGCCCAGTTCGGAGTTTCCATATGGCCGGACATTGGATGATAGGGACCAGGGGCGGCGAAGAGTCCTGCATGGTGTAGTTGGGGCGTTGGTGGCCCTGCGAGGTTGGACTCGAACGCGGCGAATTCAGGGTCTAATGATCCTTCGTTTGTATTTTGCGATCGGAAACCCTATATAATGGAATCTTAATCAAAGTTCCGTGGTGATCCAAGACTACCCTAGATAGACTCACTTGAGATTGCGGTTGCCGTGAGATCAACCTATCCTGTTGGAGTGTCCTGTCAACAGATGCATGCTTCTGAAAGTTCTGAAGCGCATTTGACGGTCCGCAAAGAGCATCACTCATGACGCCGGTAAAGCAAGGTGAAGCTGCGACGGTACTATGCGGAGAAACAAGAAAGACGATGCGGGGCGTATAGATCGCGCTGCAACAGGTAGGGAAGAGTTATGAAAAGAAAAAATTCAACGACACAAGGAGCGCAATAGCGAAGAGAACAAGAACACAAGTAGAAGAAGAGAAATGGACAGGACTGCCGGTAATGAGCTTCGGAGGCGTGGGGGAGGCGTGGGCGTGTTCAAAGCCCGAGCCGAGGTAGCCATCACGTGGATACCAAGGCTGACTAAGCATAGAAGCCGATCAACGATAAGATAAGATCGGGTGCGGCTCTGCCACCGCCAAAGGGACCAGCTGGCGATGTTCTGTTGCTGCTGCTTAACTGGGCCATCCCCGGACTGTTTCAACGCAATCCTCCAGACTCGATTGAAATACTCTCTTACGTACACCTCCTTATTACCTCTCGAGAGCTGCCGAATTAGACATCATGGTACGTTATTTGCCCTCTTTTTGCGCTGATCTCCTCAGAAGAATTCCCCTTACTGACTGGATACCTCCACGCGGGGTGGTACTACAGGCCGCTGCTCAAGTTATCTCCAATTCGGGTCACGATGACATGATTGTACGTGATGAAAGAAATACCGATACGATGAATGCTGTATCATGTTTCGTGCATGGTTCAACTGACATTATCATTGAATTCAGCACGACGCCGGATTGGACTACTACGGCCGCAGGTTGGCAACATGCTCGTCGGACAAGACAATAAAGATCTTTGAAATCGAGGGTGATACACATAGACTCATTGAGACCCTCAAAGGGTGGGTGCCAGTCTCGCTCAGTTACTGAGTTTATACGTGGCTTGATAGCTGATGGGTGAACAGACATGAAGGCGCAGTATGGTGTGTCGCGTGGGTACGTTGGAAGCCTATCCGATTTCTGCTTTCGTAAACTAGTCAATCCAATCATCCTCATCCCGTCTAACATTCGCAAACACTAGGCGCACCCGAAATTCGGCACAATTCTGGCCTCTTCGTCCTACGATGGCAAGGTACTTATCTGGCGTGAGCAGCACCAAAATACCACCTCCCCCGTTGGCAGCAGCGCATGGACAAAGGTCTTCGATTTCTCCCTCCACACCGCGTCCGTGAACATGGTTTCATGGGCTCCCCATGAAAGCGGATGCCTTCTTGCTTGCGCGTCGTCGGACGGTCACGTCAGTGTTCTCGAGTTCCGTGACAACAGCTGGACTCACCAGATCTTCCATGCGCACGGTATGGGAGTCAACTCCATTAGCTGGGCGCCTGCTGCATCTGCCGGTAGCTTGATTAGTTCCAACCCGGGCCCGGGCCAACAGAGGAGATTTGTCACTGGTGGAAGCGACAATCTTCTGAAGATCTGGGATTACAAGTACGTTGCGCATCCCCCCAATCTCTCTAGGTAGAGGCATTTATTGACTCTAATTTCTCTCCGTCACTAGCCACGAAACCAAGACCTACAACCCTACTCAAACGTTGGAAGGCCACACCGACTGGGTCCGTGACGTCGCCTGGTCTCCTAGCATCCTCTCCAAGTCCTACATCGCCTCTGCTTCGCAAGACAAGACCGTTCGTATCTGGACGTCGGACGCATCGAACCCCGGTCAATGGACCAGCCAGCAACTCGAGTTTGACAGTGTCTTGTGGCGGGTTAGCTGGAGCCCTAGCGGTAACATTCTGGCCGTCAGTGGTGGCGACAACAAGGTCAGCCTCTGGAAGGAGAACCTCAAGGGACAGTGGGAGAAAGTGAAGGACATTGAGGAGTAATTAATATTTTCTTTTCTGTTTATCATTCGCTACAAAACCATGTTCTCAACTGTTCTAAAGGATAAATCGAGCGTATTCCCCTGAATGGCACCATTCTATCGCAACCTCTGTACTTCGGAGTGAAAATTATAAGCCCAATGGCATCGGCATTGATTCAGTTCATTCGTAACGGAAAACTACTCCGTGGATGTATACTCGGAGTACTCGTTCACAGGATCCACATAACGTTAACTAGTGCGCGCTATATTAATAATACCGTCTGCGATTGATTCTGAAATTCTGAAAGATCAAATCAAAAAGCAGCATTTGGAGGGGCCTCGATATACTCCACCAAGAACACTCATTATTGTGCATACACAGAACATGATTGATTGCCGAGGAAACCTAAATCCCTAGGAATAACCCAATGTGCACGAGCTATGCGGTCAGTTCTTTGATGCAGCTCTGCGATCTACTTCGCCATCACACCGGTTCGCCCTTGTCTCTTTGTTGGTTTGCCCGATTCCAATAGTTTCCCTTGCAGGCTCAGCTGAAGATAAAGTGTGGGGAGGTTAGTGGAGGTGTGGGTTACTGAGGAGATTTAAAGAGAAGCTTGTCCAGTCTCTTGGGATGACAGTAAAAAGTACTTCGGATAACACTTTTCCTATATCTACCCATCCCCCCACCTAAATATACTTTATAGCCATGAGCAAAGCCGCAGACACAAAGGTCGCCGTAATCACGGGCGGGAGTAAGTCCCCATTGCCCATTTCCAGATATATACCAACCCAGACACTAACAACCAAACACAGCCAGCGGAATAGGGCATGCCGTGGCCGTAGCTCTCTCCCAACGTCCTCATTGGCAGGTCTGCATCCTCGGCTCAAATGAAGAGCGCGGCCTTAAAGCCGTCGAGGGACAGTCCGACATCTACTTCCACAAGGTCAACGTCAGCCAGTACCAGGAGCTGGCGTCGGCATTCCACGAGATCCATGGGAAGCACGGTCGTCTGGACTTTGTGTTTGCCAATGCCGGCGCAGTTGAAAGCTGCAATATTCTTCAGGCCGAGGGGGCGGATGCGAACACTCCCCCTCCGGAGCCGGATTTGACGGTTGTCGATGTTAATGTCAAGGGTGTGCTGTACACCAGTTACCTGGCGACGCATTATTTCCGGTTGTCGCCTCATAAGGGGAAGGATACGAGTTTAGTTATCACGGGGAGCTGCGGGTCTTTATATCCGTTCAGGGTAACGCCTACGTATTGTGGGACGAAACGTGAGATCACCTCCCCAAGCTATTCGCCCTTTGAATACTAACCATTGCTAGATGATGTCGTCGGCTTCACACGCTCTATTGCCCCCCGCTGCTGGGAAGAAGGAATCCGCGTCAACGCCCTCTGTCCCGGAATTGTGCGCACTGGTCTCGTGTCGGACGAATTCTGGGATACTTACTTCAAGCCAGAGCAATTTTGCCCCATGGAGCTCATGGTGAAAGTTACCCTTCTTCTCGTGGATGGTAGCGAGATTGTCGATAGCAAGGGAAAGAAGGTCTCCGCTGGGGAGGTGTATGGGCAGACGCTGGAGACTTCGGGGTCTAACTTTTACCTGAGAGAGCATCTGGAGTTCTGTGATGATATTGCCAAGGGTGTTATGGTTGGTGCTAACTGAGCTGATTAATTCGGGTTCGGAGAGATGAATAAAGACGTTATTCTTCCTTGTCCGGTATATAGATCGGCGCAGGATATTGGTCCGCAACAGGAGTTGATTGGAGACAGTCTGCCTCTTATCCTATTTTTTTATTTGGCTATATATGTCATTCAACTGTATATTTATGTAGCTATGTTAAACGAGTTTGATCATAAGTGTATCCACAGTCCTGGCGACATTTCATCAAAGACCACATTCATCTGAACCTGAATGCCTTCCTGCGCATGTGTAGCCCGCACCTCTTCTCGTTTCTGGATGTACTTCAGTTCGTCCAGGTAATCCATCATTCGAATAGTTATGCGTCTAAGACATGGCATGCAAGATTTCCAATCATCCAGCAGGTATCGAACAATATCCAAGAGCTGATCCTGACTGCACCACGGATTGGACACGAGCTCAGAACAATCTCGGTGAAGACAATGCTCCTGCAATGTGTCGAGTAAAAGGCTTCTCACGTCCTCGGATGCCTCTGGACTTAGTCCCTGGAGTAGAATGATGGGCACTTCAACGGAGGAAAGCCTGGGGAATTGTTTTAGGAATCCACTGAACTCTTCTTTCAGATAATGATCCGTGCAGTCGAAGTGGAATTATCCCTCCATATATGGGTAGTATTCCAGTGAAAGCGACAGTTTCTCGGCAGTGTCGTTGATTGAGCCTAGTCCTTCCAGTATCGATGAACTTCCAGGGTACATTCTTCATGCCATCGATAGACCATGTCCAGGTGAAGAGTTCTCAATGAGGTGGCTCGGGATAGAATAGCAAGGATCTTTGATTCGTCAATAGTCGTTCAAGGAAGAAGTGTGTGTAGCTGGTGGAGGTTAGGATGTCATTCGTTCTGCGTGAACAAGTCTTCTGTGCTGCGAAGCCAAAGAGACAAAGATCGGATAGATGGTTACAAAGAAGCAAGCCATGGATTGCCATGGGACACAACTGGCATAGCCGCCGACACCATGAAACTCCCCAATTCCCTTGAGAAACTCTGACTGCCGGACATTGCCGCCATAATCCACCATGCTTAGATAACTGAAAGTCGACAGCGTGCCGTTAGGAGCAGAGAAAAGACCGGAGCCCCCGGTATCCAGACAATCAAGTAATCCAGACGAAGGGACTCGAGGTGACGAAGCTGGAAGAGGAAAATGGTGACAAATGAATAGGGACAGCCGCTTTGCAGAGCCGAGGCTTTGGACATCGGCATAGAACGTTACGAGTGTTCCAGAAAATCCAATTCGATGGATGCATGCGTGCAAACTACTCGTACGTGTGTACCTTATGCAGGGAAACCCCCACTCAAGTTCTACACACACCCCAACCATCAGCCAAAAGATCCTTAACCTCTTCAAGACTCAACCCGCTCATTTCAGGATAAATTGCCCAGACACCAACCCATCCCACAGTGCAGACAATTGCATAAGCTGCAAAAGTCCAACCAGGCGATAGCCACTCCATCATCGGCAGGAAGGTGAGACCGACGATGAAATTGGATCCCCAATTTGTTGCTGTGGCGAGAGCAGATCCCAACGACCGGACGTTTAAGGGGAAAAGCTCCGACTGTTGCCATGGAACGTTGCCTAGTCCAAAGGCGTACGATGCGGTGTAGACTGTGAGACAAAGGAGAATGGCGATCGGCAAGAGCGAGCTAGTCTTACTAGGGTCGTTTGCTTCCCCACGCGCTGCCGGTCCGGGTCCAGACGACATCGGGGACATCTTGAATGATGAAAAGCTCAGTGCACATACAATGAGGGATATAATCATCACGGGTATCGAATAAAGAAGGATACGGCGGCGGCCGATACGGTCGATGAAGGCAAATGCGAATAGCGTGAACACAAAATTGGTCATAGCAACAGATAATGATGTCAGCGTCGGCGAAGAGAACGAAAGCATGGAGAAAATAGTCGCTGAAAAATACATCAGAC
This sequence comes from Aspergillus intermedius, assembly GCA_039880815.1. Classification (NCBI taxonomy): domain Eukaryota; kingdom Fungi; phylum Ascomycota; class Eurotiomycetes; order Eurotiales; family Aspergillaceae; genus Aspergillus; species Aspergillus intermedius. The sequence continues at coordinate 726,399 of JBDODA010000002.1, read as the reverse complement.
TATTGAATCCGCACAGTTGCTGTAGTCCTTGTAGCATGGCTGCTATGGTCAACGCTCTTCGATTTCCGCCAACCTGGAACAACTCATGAGCACGCTGTGAAACGTCATGAGCCCACTGCACGTTACTGTCTGTGGGCTTATTGGCGTTTAGCTCTTCTTCCTCTTCAACAACTTCTTTCTGGATACCGCGCATGACGCGGTTTGCGAGGCCATTATTACCAGGATGGGCCTGGTAAATCCGGGTCAGGACATTCATAGCTTCCGTTCTCCGTCCTGCTTGGACCAGCCAGCGAGGAGTTTCGGGCAAGGAAAAGAGAATAACAAACTGCAGGATTGCTGGTGCAGCTCCCAGGCCAACGATCCAGCGCCAACCGCCGGAGACAGATGAGAATAGCCATCCAACAATGTAAGCCACCACCTGACCACCGGTAATGAACAGACTCAGAATGGTGACTAGTCTTCCTCGCGCATGAGACGGTGCCAATTCGGAAATATACCTAGGACAACGATAAGTAGTCAGCAAAGCATCTCCTCAAAACCAGTGTCCCGAATCACATACAAAGGTGTCACCAAGCTAGCACTCCCAACAGCCAACCCAACAATACTGCGGCCCACTATCATCCACCATACCTGGCTAGTGATAGCCTGCAACACCGCGCCAAGGGTGAAGAACCCATCTGCAACGAGGATCACTCGTTTCCGTCCGAGTTTGTCTGCTAGTATTCCGGCCAGTGGGCTTGCTATGAGGGCGAACAGGCTCGTAGAGGATGTTATTAAGCTTTTATCGACCGTCGTCAGTTCATGATTCGAGAGATCAGAGCCGACTGATACGAGGGTGGACGAAATGACTCCTGTGCTTTAAATCTACCATATTAGCTTCCCTGCTTACCTCCCTCTAACGGAACTATACATACTCGTAACCAAAAAGAAGTCCACTGATACCCGCTGAAAATGTCAAAGCCCAGATAAACCAGCTACCTGAATACCCGGGATCAAGGTCGATGGGCTGTTGCTCATAGTCCAAGTCATGGTCATCGTAGTCGCGATCGGCTTCGGGCTGAGAAGCGAGCAAGGGCGCATTCGGGCCGGACTGTTGGTTGCTCATGGCTGGTTCAAATGGGAATGAATATCCTACTTTCGTCTATCGATGCATCTGGTACGCTTTACTTTGGCAGAAAGGGGGCGCTGTGAGAGAGAGAGAGAGTTTAGATGTTCGGTAAGTTCCTCGTTTCTAGAACGTCTGGAATATATGGGAAAGTATGGGGTAAACACCGTCAGACTTCGGGAATCGATTTCCAGCCTCATAACAGTTGGCCGGGCTTGGCACGAGCCCCGATACGGTATAGTGCGGTATCAACAACTTGTCTTTTTATGTACAGAGTATTTGTATACAGAGTACATCTATTGTTGATGTCGCTCAAAGCCAGAGGCGATAAGTGATTCAAAGCGTTGTGTCGATCGCATTGATGTTTTGTACGGAGTACTGCTATGTACGGCGATGCGTTTTGGCGTTGGTGTTGAATTGACCCTTGCTAAGCACCTGTGCCCCTGAAGTGGCCCCTGGCGAGTTGCCCCGATTGATCCGATATCGAACCATGCATTCTTCATCAGATCCGCTGCAACGGTCTCGCCTCAATTTGTCGTCCTTCGTTCTTCAGTACATACACCCATCTTCCAGCGACCTCAACTTCGACTTCAGCAACGCAGCCAGCTCCAACAATTATCTCTGCTGCTATCGCACCTGAATCGCAATCCGCCACACGCGATGGATGTAGCTCTCGAGCTTCTAGATCCTCTTATTCTGGATAAGGCCTATGCCTGGGCGTTGCCTTATCCCGGCGTCAACAATTCCTCAGATCCTATTCTCTCGGCTGCGGACACGGCGCCTACGTCTCTATGGCCGCGCGACAACATTTATCGTCAAATCATATCGATCCTCGTCCTCACCCAAATTGGCGCGACTTCCCTCTACCTCATTTTCAGCGCTCTATCCTACTACTTCGTATTTGATCGACGGCTCGAGTACCATCCTCGTTTTTTGCAGAATCAAGTCCGCCAAGAGATCAAATCATCGCTGGCCGCCGTCCCGGTTATCAACATTCTCACTCTGCCTTTTTTCCTGGCTGAGGTCCGTGGCAAAAGCTTGCTTTACGCCAACGTGAGCGACTATGGCTGGTCCTGGATGTTGATTTCATCAATCCTGTACATGGCTTTCAATGATATTGGCATCTACTGGATTCATCGCCTGGAACATCACCCCAGCGTGTACAAGTACATTCACAAGCCACATCACAAATGGATCGGTAAGCCCTTCACATAACCCCCCATTTCGACCTTGTCTTCCTATCCCTGCAATTGCCAATTCTGACGACATAGTAGTTCCCACGCCATGGGCTGCGCTGGCTTTCCACCCACTTGATGGATATGTGCAGTCTCTGCCATACCAGTGAGTATTCCAGTCCATCATCACTGTCATCTATTCGCATTCTAATCCTCAATAGCGTCTTTGTCTTCATTTGCCCAATGCAGAGACATCTTTACATGGCCCTCTTCGGTGCTGTCCAGATCTGGACCATCTTGATTCACGATGGTGACATGATTACGGGCCATTGGACGGAAAAGTTCATCAACAGCCCCGCGCACCATACGTTGCACCACATGTATTTCACCGTCAACTATGGGCAATACTTCACCTGGGCCGACAACTATTTCGGCTCACATAGGGCGCCGGAGCCAGCGCTGGATCCTCTCCATGATGCGCTCAAGGTGATGCGGGCGAAACGACTCGTGGACGAGCAGGGAAACCTAATCAAAAAGCCAAAGGGGGAGTAAGGTGCTTCCGATTTTTTCGATAGAAACGATATCTCCGGTACATATATCCATATAAATATGTATAATAATAATAATAATAATAAGATTGTATGCTGCAAGCAGATTGCGCTTGTCCAATATACATGCGAAGCGGCATAGCTGTTAGATTAGTCCATATGAACTGGAGATTCTGGCCCCCACGAGGCCTCGTGATCGAATGTCAGTCAGCTACCCGAGATGGTAAATGGGTATGCAACGGATTGGATATATAAGGGCATCTTCTCATATACTTAGTTTAGTTCTTTGCGATCAATACAAGTCATTAAGCATTCTTACCTTCTAGTTGACTTGTCAGCACTAAACCAACAATCGAGAGTACATACTCTCGATTGACCTTAGTCCCTATTCGTCACCTCATCACCCTTTCACTGTACTACATAGCCTGACGGGGCGATTTACCCAGTTGGACAATCATTGTTTACGGAGCGACAGCCTGTATACTTGATGAAGAGGCACCTGAGTAGATACTAGGTGAGCCTTCACCTTGAGACTATACTAACTAGAAAACGCTAGGTGCGATACGAAGGAGGCAGGGTTGTGGCATTAATGAACAGACAGGCACTATCTTGAGGGTTAGGCATGTTTATCTGACACCGCTGTTCAACTAACGGCTCAAATAAATAATTAGGTGAGGAGCTCAGTAGCCATGTCACTGATCACTGAGCATGGACTGAGTGCTTACTGCGCCAGGCCCTGAGTGCCCTCACTAAAGCGGCGGTCTCCGGAGCAGGAAAGTTGTGGTGGTTCGAGAAATTCAGAGTCGTATAGGCGCACATGAACTTCTAATCCTAATGCCTTATCATAACATGAAATCATAAATAAGGATACTACCCTTAATGGGCAATAGCCACACCAGCCTCGTTGGCCTGCGCACTAATCATCTTCTTGTACGCTTCGACGTTACCATCGAACTGCTGCACTGTACCCTTGTCGCAAACCCAGAGACTACGGCAAACGTTCTGTAACATAGTCACATCGTGGGAAACCATCACGACACCTCCTTCGAAGTTCTGCAGCGCCTGCGATAGCGCATCCATACCTTCGATATCCAAGTGGTTGGAAGGTTCGTCCAGAATCAGGATGTGAGGGTTGGTCAGGGACAGGCATGCGAATGCAACACGAGACTTCTGACCTCCAGACAGAAGCTCCATTCGCTGCAGACCGGTCATACCGGTGATACCGAAACTAAACAGATTCCAGTCAGTGACTAAAACTTTCCTCTATAGAGGAAGGTAGAACGTACGCTCCCAAGTGTCTTCTGTATTCCTCATCCGTCTTTCCTGGGTAAGTCTTCGCCATGAAACTCACTGCACTGGTGGTGAGATCCAAGGCATCCACGTGGTGCTGAGCGAAGAAGCCAACCCGCAGCCTAGAGTTCTGGCTGATGAGACCCTTGGTTGGTTGAAGTTGACCAGTTAGCAGTTTCAGCACCGTAGTTTTACCAGCACCGTTCGGTCCAACGATACCAATACGGGAATCAAGCTGGACATCAAGGTCGACGTTCTTGAGGAGAGGCTTGTCCGGCGTGTATCCGAAGGCGACTTCGGACATTTGCACAATAGGTGGCGAGAGCTTCTCGACTTCTGGGAACTTGAAGTGCACAGTGTACTCAGCCTCTGGGGCTTCCAAGATAGGCATCTTTTCGAGTTTCTTGATTCTGGACTGTGCTTCAGAGGACTTGGCAGCATTGTAACGGAACTTGTCGATGAAGGCTAGGAAAATGGGTCAGCGCATGGAATAAGGGAGTTTGTGACGTAGCGATTGACAAACCTTGCAAGTGGGCTCTTTCGGCCATCTGCCTCTCGTACTCGCGCTTCGCGTTCTTTCTGCGCTCCTCCTTGGTTGCATAGAAAGATTCAAAGTTGGCACCCTTGTAGTAATCTAATCTCTCCGAGTGCTGGTGCACAATATCCGTTGCAATTTCGTTCAGGAAGGCTCTGTCGTGAGACACCACAAGAACGGTGCTAGGGTATCCTTGAAGGTAGTTAGACAAGAAAGTAATAGACGGAACATCCAACATGTTAGACGGTTCTGTGTCAAATTAGCTTAAAATATCCATATAAAACGTTGACGAGCGCAAACATACCGTCCAGCAAGAGCAGATCAGGCTCGCAGAACAGAGCTCGTGCCAGAGCCAATCTCATACGCCAACCACCAGAGAAAGTCTTAGTAGCGTACTGCTGTCGCTCAGGCGAGAAACCAAGACCTGCCAGGATACTGGCTGCGCGAGACTCTGCCTTGTCGGATTCCATTTCTGAGAGTTTGGCGTGGATATCAGTCAGGGTGATATCAAGACCTTCTCTCTCGTGATCAAGCCTTGCTGCATCCTTAGACGTATCTGCCATCGACGACCGTTCTGCTTCAATAGCCGACAATTCTTTCGAGATTTTCTTGTTTATGGTCAATAAAGCCATGACAATAAAGACAATGGAAAACTTACATCTTGCTCCTGGAGAAGGTGCTTCCGCCAGACGTCGGCGTCCAAAACTGCTTGAAGAGCAGGGGTATCATCACCAGTAATCTATACGACATTGTCAGCATACAGTCCTCCCATTTCCACTAATGGTGAATAATAACGTACCTCTTGTTCGACGTGAAGAATAGAAATGTGGTGCGGGACCGCAACTTCTCTGCGACTCAGGCCACGCAAGAGAGTACTCTTACCGATACCGTTCTGGCCAACAAGACCGTAGCGATGGCCATACGCCAGAGTAAGAGAAGCATCGGTCAAGATGCGATGACCGCCAACTGCAACGTCGATACCATCGACCCTGATATCCTTACTCTTGGACTGGTTGTCGGCGCCGAGCTGGAGCGGGTTGACAGCCATGAAGAATTCTTCGTACGACATGGCCTCATCAGGCTGGGTAAGCAGACGAGATGACTCGTACTGCACCGTCTTCATCTGCTTCTTCTCCTGCTTGGCACGAATCTTTCGCTCAGCCTTCTCGAGCTTCTTGCGGTCCACGCGAGATTCGACCTTTCTGCCAACAGACTCCAGATCGACGTTGCCGCCTGTGAGACCAAGGGTAGAAGACATGTTCCTCTGGGATCCGACGTTGATGGCCTGGTCGAGTTTCTTGGCCGTAAAGGGCATCTGCCGCCTCTCCGGGTCAACGCCATCGCTTGCGCTCAGACCGGTAATGAACTTCTCCACGAGATTACGGATAGCCTCTGCATTCTGGTCTGAGAAATCTCCAGAGGCAGAGACGAGGAGCTCTGTGACCGAGTCGGCTGCCTCTGCCAGTGGCGATGGAGCGTTGGCATCTTCAACATATGCGTTCGACGCATGAGTCAAGTAACCCTGTATACAGGTTAGTGGGGAGAACATTCATATTAGAGCGATCTGACACTTACCACAGAGTACTCTGAGATTACACGATCCAGACCGGGGATCTGTGTCTGGAGTTCTGCCTCCATTTTAACTAAGATTTTCCCCGGAAATTTTCTGCTTCAAAGGATATTCAGAGCAGCACGAATTACTGATTTCTTTCGTCAATTTCAAGAAACTCTCTGCCTAGTTAATCCAACAGATTCGTGGAGCAGAGTCGCCTCTATTTTTTTACCTGGTGGTGATCCGAAAGAACTTTTGCCCGCAAAACCGTAGTGGCGGCTTGTGGAGTCGGGGAGCTGTCTAAGCATTCATGTTTTCTACTAAGGACAAAGCAAATTATGCAGCAAGCAATTTCACAGAACATTCATATTCATTATACTACTATCTAATCAACTAATTTTGCTGAATTGGACCAGAAATTCAGATATTGTTGTTTTGCTCACAGAAGTGAAGTCGAATGTCCATTGATCTGCTGGATCCCACCGCCTAACCGATCGAGGTCCGTCCAAGGCCAGCAGAATGAATGACAAACTGCAAAGCGGCATACTCGTTATGATTGTGTTTCATTCGGCGTACTCCGCTGTCAAAGCCAATCACTCTCTCAATGATATACGGCCCGTCCCCGGGCAGGAAGACATGAGGGAATGAGAGCCAACCATTCCATTTCTTGACTTATTCCTCGTACTCCGATTGATTGGGGGGATAGAGATTGACGAACAATGTCAATCCACAAATTCAGCCAAGTGATAGTAGTTCAGCCTAGCGTACTTGTAATATGGAGATGTTCCTTTGACAGGAGAAACAGACCTCTCACATTTCACCAATGCCGGTCGCTGGCATCGTGTCGATGCCGGGACTAAACTACTCCACTAGCCCGGCTCCTTTTGATGTCTCAGGGACAAATAGGATAGAGCACAGAAGACATACCTAGACAGGCAAGGCCCCCGGGGGTAGCGCACATCGTCTTTCTTCCTTCTGTTTCCAATCAACTCACCGCTGAGTTGTTCAATGATCTTCGATGGGAGGAGGGATCTATCGACAGGGGCCTTTCCTTTCATGGTGCGACGATGGCAGCAAAAAATAGCACTTACAATGTACAATTATAGAAGATAGCTGTCTGAATTTACCATGTTGGTGATTGCAGGGCGCTTACTCCGTGATGATTGGGTCACATGTGCCGAAGAGAAGAGACAGCAGCTTGACGGGGATAAGCTGTAGAGAGCCAGTTGTTGTCGGGGCAATTTGCCTGTTAGCACATATCTGCAGGGGTACAATAGGATGTCATTGCAGAAAACCGTCACGCAGGAGTATCCAATTAGTTCAATACTCAGTGCTTCGTTTTCATCTCTGGTGAATTACAAACCAACAAGTGATAGATTTAGGTGACCGTCCCCTGCATAAGGGAATTAAACGGGCAGGGCCTGAATGCAGGCAAGGGCTGAATTAAGATGTAGGGATAACCTCATCAAGTATCCAGTACCACCGCTCGTAAGGGACGCTTATCTCGCGAAACCTCTGACAAGGGGACTGAAATGCGGACAATCATTTTCGCATCCCTCTGCAACCTTATCCATACGACGGATACGCGTGTGTGTTATTCGGGCGTACATCATACATTTGCATTGCATGGCGTAGGCGAGAGCTGTTTATCGTGTCCTCCGCGTTGTTGTGGATTCGTGCAAGAGAAATCAAAATGACCCACTGTCTCGGCCCAACAATGACAGCATTTCCTTTCTCTCGCAATACTTGTACATAATGAAATAGAGGAATGGTTAAGTATCGTGGATGTTCCTCGGAACCGGCCGATCGAGGTTGTTTGGCTCCTCTGTACCAGAGTTTTCCCGACATTGGACCGCCGGCCGGAAAGATTCACGACGCGAACCAAGGGATCAATCATTGAATCGACAATCCCACATTTCACTTTTCTCTAATCTCTCTTCTTTCCGTTTTCCAGACCGACACAAGGAGTGAGTCCTGAGCTCCGGTACTAGTGGGTGGGCGTTAGAGTTCGGAAATATTGCCCTTCGAGAAACCGGCAGACCACGTTCCGCAGAGCCGAATTGGATCTATCAGAGATCATTCCTTTGTTTTGAAGCGAATAAGCTCGCTGTTTGAGCCACATATTACACATGATAATGGGATGGTTGTGACAACTTGACAGAGGTGGATTGTTCGCTCGCATCCAGAGCGAATCGATTTTGTTCCAAAGAACTTTGGTTCTCGATCGAGCCTCGTAAGATTGTGATAGACTCTCCGGAGTTGTCCGTAATCACGCATTTTACAGCTCCTGGCGACCCGTCGTCAGCTTCTTGGGGGCCGACCTCAGGCAAAAACTGGGTCTGGAGCTACTATCTCGTGAGCAGGTGCTATGTCTTTTTTTTTTTTTTTTTTGGGTCTTGCTCGTTGTGTCCTATTTCCGCTCGTGCTGCTCCATCCGATTCTTGCTGGATTCACTACTCTTTAGTGTTGCTCTAAGAGATCGCCCAGACCTTTCGCGATCTATCGGCACAGAAAACTACCATTACTGGTAGTGGGAGCGAGCCGACTTTGGAGCTTGGGGCTTGGAAGAAAAGGCAAAAAAAAAAAAAAAAAGAAAGAAAGAAAGAAAGAAAGAAACTGCTGCTGCCGCCGACGCCAGCCGATACCTCTTGAAGTGGAGTAGGGCCCCATCCGTACCGTATCTCATCTTGCTGGAAGGCGTCATAGGAGTGTCCCCGTATCTACTCCGTAAGTAGTCCGGTTAGTCTGTTTTGAATCAGTGGCGGTGATGATCGTCTCTTTCTGGGACGAACTGTCCCCATTCATAAGTGCTTTTTGTAATGGACACCCACCGGGAGGGACTGATAAAATAATGATCATATTATCGAATGTCCTGTGGTATGGATCGTGTCTACTCTGTATGTTGCGGGTGGTGGTGTCCGAGCTGAGACCTCAACAACGCTTTCTTCCCACGAGGATATGATTCAATGGCGATTATTATGGTGAATCACGGCTAACGAGCAGTGGCTGAAGAGAAATAGTCTCAATATCAAGTTACCAAGGGGGAAAAAAATAAGAGTAAAGAGAAAGAAAGCAAGAACCCGTTGTCCGGTATATGGCAGCACTGGCCGTGAGAAGCGTCGTAGAGCAAGTCATACCGCTTGAATATAGTTTCTGTGGCTGACTCTCCGTCACTCCACTACAGAGTACTTGATCTTCGATAGGAATACAATAAACAAACAAGGCATATATATATTACCTGCCATAATAATCAGGAATTATCCTAATAATTCCTTCCTTTTCCCTCGTCCAACGGGAATTCCTTGCGGCATCCCTCCTCCTCGCAGGCGGTTCCAACCAATCCCCGGCTTACTCTTTCTTACGGCTGCTGCTAGTACTACTACGGCTACCACTGCTAATACTGGAACACGTTGACGATCAATCTCGCTCTTCCTTATTCGTTCTTTATATCTTTTCCTTCTCGATCTTCGTCGTCGTTTCTTCTTCTGCTCCATCGCTGCTGCTGCTGTCACTTGCTGTCATCCAGTCCGGTCCTACTCCAGGACGCACAGCAGGGTCCGGGTGTGTTGGTGATTATTAACACCACTTCCTCATAGCATTCTTCTTCATTTCTATTGTTACCTATCTCTATTTCCTCTTTCGTGGTGTCAGCTGTGTTACTATTACTATTACTATTATTATTATTATTATTCCCCCAACTTATCCTCTGCGCTCCCCGCCGCCATCACATTCCTCTCCGACCCAAAAAGAAAGAAAACAACCTCCGAGAGCCACACGATCTCTCCCTGGGCGCTTCCCAGGCGCGTCGATTTGTTTCATCTTTCGTCGTCTCCAAAAAAAAAAAAGAAACTGAGCGTCCCTATATATTATTCGAGCAAAAGGAACCGCAAAGGAAGGATGTCCAGGTGATGGCATTTGCTTGGTTACTGCCTGGAAGCTGCGAAGCTGAGCTTGGTGCTCTGACACTGCTCTCAGCACCCTCGTGAGGATGGAGCACGTTTCTACTGTACGTATATGCTCTGTTCTGTCGCCGTTTTCTGCTTCCCCGTCTTCTGGTCCATGGTTCTTCTGCGCGTGGTTCATTGAATGGGTCCTCGCCATGTTTACCATGGTTCGCGGTCTCGCTTGCTTACTTTTCGACCCATGCGGATGTCTCTCGTGCATGCAATGCAAGTCTCCGGCTAACCGATTGCTTTCCGTCTCATCCAGCTCTGTGCTCTCAGCACAATTGGTGTTGCTGCGACGGGCCTCGCTATCGGTCGCGTAGATCAAACATCCTCGCCCTCCTCCAAGTTTGGGAGATTCCGAAGAAAGACACTTTCTTTAACCGATCCACCTGTCGCGAAGACAAACGCAATCAATTCTCCCGTTTCCAGTATCTATCCGGAACCTTCAACACCATCTGGAACAACACCCGCGGACTCGCCTGCACACCCAGGACAGCGCGACGCGGAGAAACCTGCCGTGCTTAATGGCCTACAGTCAACGGAAGAGGATCTTACTCCGCGAAGGAAACTGTCCTTGTTTGCAGGTGTGAGACAACATCGTCACAGCCAGACTCTTGCCAGCTCCACTGCGCCCGTCGCGGAAAAGGAACCGCAGAGTGCCCATGTTCGTCGGCCTTCCTCCTGGCTCAAGCGCCTCTCAATCGGTCCAAATCAGATCGATAGCCGCGTCACCAGCCCCAGTCCTCTTTCCCCCTTCTTCAATACGTCTGCCAGTCCGGCGCTTTCCCGAGCCCAAAGTCAGCGCAGAGCGCCAAACAAATTGGTGAAACGACCTGCGCTGGAGCTGTCCCATAATGCCTATTCGTCATCGGGCCGTTCGTCACTCACCTCACCAACCTTCCGCAGGCCTGCCACAAGTTACCAGCGGTTTGAGAAATCTCGACATAAGCCAACACACAGCTTAAACTTTGAGCCGGGTTCGTTTACAGATGCACCATCTGTGCAGTCACCTACAGCCAGCAAGGATCCGGAACTGGTGAACAACGAGGCTGCTGTGCAGCCTTACCTGGCTTCTACTGTCGACGGATTGCCGGAACGACTGGTTCGTAAACTGTCGACAGCTCCCACATCCAAGGAACATAAGCTCCGTCGAATTATTGCCCCCGGTACAGTCGCGGCTCCTGTACTCGTCCGGGCGACGTCAATAAGGAACAGACGAAGCCCGAGCGAGGAGATCCCCGTGAGTCCTGTAACACCCGCAACCCCTGCGACGCCCGCCTCAGCACCGGTCCAATTCCGGGATCCTTTCGAGTCTGTCGACGGTCCTCCCGCAGAACAACCAGAGACAGCGTATGTGCCAGAAGAAAAGGACGGTCGGCCCTCGGTCTCCTTTGATGATGCCAGTACCAAGAAAGATGTCCAGAATGCAGCCCCACCAGATGCTGAACGCGCCCGCAGCGGTTCCCTAACGTACCGCAAGACGAGGACACTTTCGACACCCCTGCCCCAATTGCCAAAATCGGAAAGAGAAATATCAGGGTCGTTCCTGCCCAATGGTCCGCGGAACATTACGGACCCTGCCCCGGCGGGAATCGAGGGCTGTCAAGATTTCCCCTCGTCGCCTGTGCCTCGAGACTTCCGGTCTACAATGGGGTCTTTTCGGGACAGAGCACGTCGCCCTTCGACGTCAGATTCGGTGGCTCGGTCTGCTTTGAGAAGTGGCAGCTCTCCTCGTCAGTTCGATTCGAATAGCATCGTTACCACAGCGCGCCAACGTCCGAGGCGACATTCGGTCGCAGCTTCCGATCCGGCTTCGACCGTTTTCGGCTCCGATGACACTCGTGTGTTCACGTCGGGTGATGAAGACGAAACGGATTTTCTTAGTGATGCAGCGTTTGATTCGATACGGACCCACATAACTACAAGCAGCAAGACGACATCCCGTCGTCCCCGGGTTGATACTATTTTCGACAGTGCTTCAACAGCGGGGTCGCCTGGACTCGCGAAACTGGAAGATCTCATCCCTCGGGGTACCTTTGTTCCACGATCGACCGTCGCAGATCCATTTGCCCCCAGCATCGACAAGGCGCCTGTTCCCAGTTCGCTGTCGTTTGTCTCCCAAGAGAGAACAGATACCCGTGGCGGCGAGAGCAGCAGACTCTCTCTCCTGTCTGACTTGAACGATGATGATGATGATGATGATGATGACCGTAGCATGGTGGCTGCACTTCCTGGCGAAATGAATGGACCACTTTTCCCGCCGAAACAGAGGGTCTCGCGGTGGCCCAGACACGAGTATGACTTGTCAGGACTCGATGCCCTTGGCGTCTTCGAAGATCACAATGGTGCACGGGTGTCGTCTAACCCGTACGAATTCCGTAATTCGAGCAAAGAGACTCTTGAATCCGCACCCAAGATAAACATCTTCGATTGGTCTGAGAAACCCAGAAGTGATCGCGAGGTGTCTGGATCCGAATCCCGTCCTCGAACGGTCCATGGAAAACAGGCGCTTGGATGTCGAGGAAGCCGGGCCCCTGGGCGAAAGGCACCGACCACTCTCCATCTTCGAAGCCAAAGTGTTCCGGTATCACGAGACCCATCGGTTTCCAGTGAATCGCGTCAAAGCTCCGGCAAATTTGGGACGTGGGGCCTGGGCAGCAAAGGTGTCAGCGAGGACTGGGACAATGATTTTGAATTCGACGATGACGACGAGGAAGACAATGTCTTCGGTGAGAAAATTGTGGAACCAAGCCAGACAACGACACGCCACGGGATGGCTGTTCCCAAAGCCATTATGGACCGACAAGCCAGCCTTCACGGACAATTTGGTCATGTTCAAGAACTGACTTTGTTGGTTGAGGAGCTCAAACGTCTTCGACACCAAGCTAGTGCTCTAGATCTCGTCCATGGGCCATCAAGTGAACTCTGGAAAGAGGCGGATGGTATCGTGAACCTGGCCACCGTCGATGAGGACGACAACACTCCGTCTCCTCCGCGATCACCGTCATCACTCACTTTCAGTTTCGACGACTCGGAAGAAGAATCTACCTTTTTGAGACGTGTGAGTGGCGAGTCATGGCCAGCCTCGATCTCGGGAGTGTCTATCTCCAGTAATATTAATAACAATCACAACCACAAGAACAATAATAATAATAATAACACGTCTCGCGATCGGACATTCGAGGAATCGTCTTCTGCAAAGGCAAGGTCTGTGCTTGATCTGATCTATCAGCAACGCGCCTCCGCATACAATGACGCCGACACTCCACGCCCTAAAAAGCTTCCCTTCGACACCCAGTCTCTTCGCGACCTTGTCATCCGTGCTGGTGTGGTCACCCGCTCTTTGAAAGAGGTGATTCGCAAGGCTGAGGAAGTTAGGACCACGCCGGAGAAGGCCATGGTCCCTACGGATCCGCCGTTCAGTCGGATCTTTGGTCGATCATCTAATGATGAGGATCATGCTATTTGCGGACTTTGAGCCGTCACATCCGTCCATTTTTTGATACATCCATTTTGATACCCTATCATTCGCGAAATTTCTTATCCTCTAATTCTGCATCCTCTACACCCGAACCTCCAAACCGATTCCGTTGGATTCCTCAGTGAACCTCCGCATCAACTACTTCCATCATTCCTCTATTCCTCCTTTGCATCCGTCCTTTTGTGACGAAAAAGAGTCTTTTGGTTTTCTCGCGTTACCTACTACCTGCCCTTTGTGCAAGTCGACTTCTGCATCGCTTGTTCCACTGCATCATCCTCCGTCCCCTTGAAGGGGATTCGAGGCTTTCTTGTAATGTGTACTTTTTTCTGCTTCGGGCGGCTGTGCTTCTTGTACAAGCATTAGTGATGTGCTAGATTTTTCGCTTCTGTTTCTTGCATTATTCTTATTTTCATGTGCTATACTTGATAATCCTGGTGCGGCATCGTGTGGATTTTTTTTTTTGTTCATTGCAAGCAATTGGATACAGGTGCATGGGTTGTGCTGCTTTGCTTTTTTGTTCTCTTGGTGTCAGGTTTGACAGGTCATGTCAATCTACTGCATGCATGTGCATTGGGGTATCATTATATTATTGTTATGGGCGCTGAATAGAAATAAAAGTGTTGACTCATTCATATGTTTTCAATTGTGTTAAAGTAGATGATGATATTTTGTTCCACCTAGATTAAATATATCCGAGTCTGACACCCACGAACTCAACCAAACAATAATAACTTTTCTAAACCAACATGAATCTGGGTATATGAAAACATTAAGCATTAAACATATTCGGACCATAAGACAAGTAAAGTAAATGAGAAAAAGCGCAAACCACAAAAGCAGCAAAATGCTTATATGCAATGCAGATGGTGGATGCATTAGATGTATTAGAATAAACGTCAGAATGTCAAGCTCTTATCGACTTGATTTTAATCGACCGATTCATCATTGTGAGCTTGAGCAGCCGCAATATAGTCCGTGGAGAACGTGCTCTTCGCTCGAATCTTGTGGCCATAGAGGTAAAATAAGAGAGGAATGGGCATTAGAACGGCCGCGACGCAGCCAAGAAGGGTTCCGGTCCAGTTGACTCCTAGTCCGTTGAACTACGTTGGATGTGAGTATTCATTCGGGATTTTATGATTTGGAGAGAGAGTTTCTTACCATATAAGTTGCGAAAAGAGGAAATCCCGCGCCAGCCGTGGATCTCAAGATACTGTTAGCAGCTAGAGCTGAAGCGGCACTGGGGTTGCAGTTAGCATTTATTTCTTCCCGAGTTTGGGCGATGAGGAAAATCTAGAACGCACAATACAAGATATGCATCGACAATGTAATTCATGCACTGTAGGAAGATACACAACAGGCCAAAACCGGTGAGAAGACCAGATACTGCAGGAATGGCCCAATGAATATCGGCACTGTATCCAGACCAACCGAACCAGAAAAGGCCACCTGAAAAGGCAACACCACCAAGAATGGCGGGGGGTAGTCGCCATTCGGGAATGGGGATTCCATTGTTGGAATCAAGCTTCTTGTTATACCATGGTTGGAGTAGGATGATAAAGAATCCTCCGAGGAACTCGCCAATGATCATTCCAAAATAAGTCAGACCGCCAACGCCTTTGTTAAACCCATGGATCTGCTGGAACACAATTGGATATGCCGTCATGAACAGGTAAAGGAGACCGTAGAGGAAGGCCATGTAAATACTCAAAAGTAGCAGAATAGGCTCCGTAAATAAAATCCGAACCGGCCGGCTAAAATTTTTCTGGATCAGTTCCAGGAAATCGACCTCGATCTCTTCCTGTTTGGCATGAATGCCCCAATTCTTAGTGCGCCGGCGCAAATCTGAGGCCTTTTTGACCAGCACAACTGGAGGATAGGTCTCTTCCAGGAAAAGCAGGTCCAAGACGAAAGCAGATGCACCCATGATGCCGGTGAGGTACTCAGTCCAACGCCAACCCAAGTAGCTTTCCACAATGAATCCACCAATAAAAGGTGCAAAAAGAGGTGCCGTAAACACCGTCATGGTGAAGACAGTAATTGCAAGACCTCGATTTCGATTGTCAAAGATGTCCGAGAACACAGCTGCCACGACGGCGATAGGACATGAGCCAAAGAAACCACCGAAAAAACGACATATGATGACTGTCTGCAGGTTCTCTGCAGTAGCAACTGCAAATTGAAAGATGGTAAAACCAAACATGCCAATGAGGATAGGCAGTTTTCGGCCCTGCAATTCCGACAACGGAGAGAATAGAGTTGGACCGCAAGCAAACCCGAGGACATACAAGGACAGTGCCAGCGTGCCCACTTCGGTTGAAACGCCAAACTTGGCAGACACGACGGAATTCGCTGTTGAATAGATACTACTGGTGAATGTAGCGTTGAATGTTGTCCATGCAAGCATCACGGCCGTCGCGATTCTATGTCCTGACATTAGTTCTGATGTGCACCGCGGCACGGCTACTAACGCTACTTACTTCTTTTTGGTGGACCAGTTTTGAGGATGCAGAGGATCGTCGGGGCCCGAGAATTCGACCACATACTCTTCTTTCGAAGGTAGTGGAGGAGGATATGGCTTACCGGCACCAAACTCCGGCAAGGGCTTCTTGGAGGGTCGTGGCTTGAGAGCACCCACGGTAGCACTGTGCTGGCTCCGCTGGGTAGCAATGCGGCTGATGGCGGTAGGATGTCGCTCTAAGGCAGTACTGCGTTGGGTCTGCGCGGTCTGGATGCGCGATATGTAGTCACCGTCATCATGGAATCCGGACCGTGAAGAAGAAACAGACGAGCTGTCAGAAGCAGACGAGCCAAAGGATGCAATGGAAGCGGAAGATCGATGAGCAGGCACAGTCTCATGATGGTGATTCAGAGACTGAGACGGATGGGACGCTTCGATCTCGGCTTTCTCCAGGTCCCGTGACAAAGGATCCATTCCGGGAAGAAGAGAGCAATAGGAAGAAGAACGAGGATCACAGACAGGGGGACTAAACAAGACAATTACAGATAGAGAACTAATAGATGAAAAGGGAGAAAAAGAAAAAGACAGTATTAAAGGGGGGGAAGAAAGAAAAAAATTTGTCCTTCAAACCATCAATGCGTGAGTGCATGGACCGTAGTTGGTCAATAGTAGTAGAAGACTCGGAGAGCATTCCGATGGGTCAACACCCAGGATTCTCCGGAAGAAAGCTGTCAGAATATTAGAATATTGTGCACTATCAAGACCACTTCACGGTAGCTTTACTCCGGAGTACATCGTGCAAGACCACTTGTTTTTCTTTTTCCGCCCATTTGAGATCTTCCGGCTCGGTTGTTCCCATTTGAAGGCGGCTGCAAACGGCGATACCCTCGGACAGATGCCCGATTCCCAAAATGAGTCTATAAAAATGATGAGAACGGTTGGTACTTGCGTTATTCAGCATACGAAGTACACATACAGTATGCAGATAAGCTACATTATCATTGCTGCACTGTACTCCATACTTGTACATGTGATGCTGGCTGTCAACAGCTTGACGTCATTCATACATGAACGGCACGTGTCACCGATTACGGAGTAGGCCATGAGGATTTTCGGGGATCATGTTTTCAAGATACTTCATAATGAGGCATCGATAAGAATTAGCCTAGCAGCAAGCATTAGCCCAGGCTGGGTTATTGCACTCTGTAGTTGACAGTCAACGGCTTGACGTCATTCCCACAGGAACGACTCGTGTCGGTGACAGGTGCATGCATACAGAGGACAGTAGTGAGACAACGACCAGCTATATCCGATATAATTGAAAACTATCTTATACTAGACATAATGTCAAATATATATATTCAAAATGTTGCAACCAATCGCAACAGCTAAAGAGTCATATCCAGTCAACGGGCTTGATTAACTGACTCGAACAGTAGCAGTATCAAAGTGCTACTTTGCACATAGTAGAGTACTGCTGTTTACCTCGGATTGGGTTTAAAACCCGAAGTTACTCCATTGGCATTAGGATCATCTGAAACCATGAACGCAGCCACCTTAGCCAGCCCTAGGCACAGCACCCTGTGTGGAGATATCTAGTGTGGTGGTGTTCTATCAATTGCTACCATCCATATTCTATATTGTCTTCTGTATAGGGAACTCAATCTCTATTATGATCAGGTCAGACATGGTCTTTCCTGATCGGGATCGGCCCGCCCTTACCGACCAAAGTGGAAAGGATATCATGGTCAGTGGGGTGCCAAGCCCAGTGCCTCTTTTCAGGAGGTTTTTATAGTTTTCCTGATTGGTTGTAAAATAGACGGTTCCTGACACTAGACTTCTTGGCATTTCCCCACCCAATCCTAATTGGCACAGCGGGTTCAGGAACGCCTCTGTATCAGGTAAGTTACCGAAGGTACGGTTATTTTGTGATGGGAAGAGAGGGAGAAGGACAAGAAATTGACATCCATCAAACACATATAGTTTGGTCTGAGGGATACTTTGTACGGTATTCGTATAAAGAAAACGAAGGGAGAATCAAAGGTAAAAATATATGGACTATGTCAGGGGAATTGCAATGGTTATGATATCAATCTAGATTGTTTGCTATAATTATCCTTATTTCAGGGGTTTCTGGGATCCTTCTAGGGCATAATGTCCTTACAGTACCTTACCGCAGGCGCAATACAATTCCACTGCTTTCATCCAAAATACGTGCGTTCGTCTAGACCGCTCGCTCTCCTCTCTCTCTCTCGTTCTCTTCCTTTTCCCTTTTCTTCCTTCTTTCTTCTTCCTATCCTTCTGTCTCTCCACCTCCCATCGTGCTTCTCTTCTTTTCCCTTCCTTTCATTTTTATATAAAGTCATTCCTTTAATTTAATTCCAGCCTGCTGGCTGCCGTTCATTAGGGGGACCCTTTCCATCCCCATTCATTCATTAATCAACTCCATAAGGAAAAGAGGAAACATCCCCAGCATTGATTGCTTTCCCATCGTTTTTTAATATCCGACCCGCAGTATATTTCGTTGCTTAACAGTGGATTGATTCCACACATCGATTCGAATTTTCAACCGACATCTCGAATTTCTTTTTTTTAAATGATCCATCAAAAGAGCGATTGCTAGCGAGTGTTTGGATAAATTATTCTTGGCCGTCCTTTCATTCATTGCCAGCCCTCCGCCTCGACCCTCAATAAATCGACTATGCATCACCATCACCAGCATTCTGCACGATATTCCCGTATCTATCCTCGTCGACCGGATGCCGTGCCGCGAGATCGCATCCCACTTCTAGAGGTGCCCGAGGTGCCTGCTAGTGGTCCGACCCTTGTACCAAGAGCACCCGTTCCCGTTCCTGTCCCATCTTCAGGGTCCTCTGAATCAAGTACCTCGGGTGAGAAGCCAACGAGTACGACAACTACTACAACGTTGCCCGTCGTCTTGGGAGCTGTGTACGTGTAGAACCTCGGACTGGCCTGATACCGAAAAGTGCGGCTAATTTTAGGAATTCAGTGTTCCCATCGTGTGTGCCATCGTCATCCTAGTTTACTTGCACCGGAGAAATGTGAGAAGACTCCGGAATGAAGATGCTAATGATAAACACAAGTCACTCGACTTCGGTCTGGACATCGTCGATCCACCATACAAGGGAATGCCAATGCAAGAAGCGGAGAAGGGTGCCCGGGTAAACCATACCAAGGGACTATCGCTGGACGTCGGACATCCTTATCTGATGCCACCCGGATTTCACGGTTCTCAAGACTCATTTAATATTGGAGGAGAGGACGACAGGTACCGCCACGCAGTTTCCATTCTGGCGCCAGACAGCGCATCGACCCGTTCGCAGTCCCGTGCTCCTACTTCGATGCTCAGCAATGCTGTCCCACCGGCCAATGGCCGGGACAATGGCCAAAAGTCGATGCTCAATGACCCCTCCCAGGCTGGCTTGCACTTCGACTTCCCGTCGTCCAAGAGTCCCAGCCCGGGACCCTTTGACGATCATGAACGGCACTCTGCGGCGAGCAGTAGCGACGGTACTGCAGCAGATATCAGGAAGAGCAACTCTCACCTGGCGTCGGCGATCCACCGGGACAGCCTACCCTCGGATCCGTTCAAACATCCGGACGAGGCTGAGATTTCTGACGATGATTCTTTGCAGCACCAAGATGCCCCCATTCAAGAACCCGCACCCGTCCACCTTGAACAATCGCATGCCGTCCCAACCCCGCGCATCTCACTGCCGGTAAGTGATGCGGGTAGCGATTATAGTAATCACAGGAAGACCGCCGCGTCAATCCCAGCTGTGAACATCTCTGGAACCGAGGATACCCAGGAATCAAATCATGATGCAAGCCCCCTCAATCCTCCTCCCATTCCAGAAGAACCTCAGTCAAAGAATTCTGGCCTGGACCCCCGTCGTGACACTCGGCGCATGACGTTCGGGCTGCGCCCCCTGCCTCCGGAGGACCCGACAGACAATCCAGAACAGCGTGCCAATCGAATCCGATCTTTCTACAAGGAATACTTTGAAGACAGCAAGACCGGGAGAGAGACCACATACTACGAAGATTTTGGGCCCGAATTCTATGGTTATCCTGATGACATGGCCCATGACCCTTCTTATGATGACTACTATGGCCCCCCACCCGCACCATTTGCTGAACCGGTGACTCGTCGTGCTATGACACCGCCGCCCCGTGCTCCTCCACCCTTCCAGCCCGGTGGACGGCATATGCCTTCAGGCTCCGTCAGTGGCTTCAGCGGCTTCAGTAGCGGCTTCGGAGACCCTGGACCACGAGCGATGTCGTCGGCGTCTAACCGCATGCCTATGCCTGGTCCTCCCCGAGCACCTCGCAGACCCGCACCACCTCCGGCGCCGCTTAATATTCTCCCCACACCTCATATGCTGAACGATGACTCGATCATGGGCGCCATAGACTTTGCGCCAGGCAACACATTCAAGGACCAGAAAGAGGGTCGTGCCGAAACCCCGCTAGGAGGAAGACGACCTTTTAGTCCCATGACTCGAGCGGCCACGCCGTTAGCCTCTGCGTTTGATGAGCTTCAGGTCATGCCTAGCCCGTAAGTATTGTTCTACTGCCTGTTGTTTCCTTTCTATACTAACATCGTTTGTCTCAGACATGCATTGCGCAAATCTGGCGCCTACACAAACCTGGACTTTGCACCTCCGCCGCGGTTCAAGAATGCGGAAACTGCCAGCGACGCAGGTAGCATCCGCAGTAACGGAACCGGACTGTCCAACGCACAATTGTACAATATCCGGACTGGTGCATACCGGGTCAGTCGTCTGCCTACGAGTACAGTGGGCACCAAGGACGATATGTTCAGCGAACTTCGTCCGAAATGGGATATGCGAACGTGATCGCTGGACATGGTTATCTTCCTGCCGATTTAGGTTTCAATACTTGACGTGATGAATTAACCCTTCGTGAATTTGGAGGTTCTACTTTCCCCTCTCTTTTGGGTGTCCTAACAGGACGTTTAACGAACGATCACTTGATTTATTTTTTATTTTTATTTTTATTCTTCTCTTGATTGATATTTTGGCGAGTATAGGGTTTCATTTCTTCTCATATTTATCACTTACCTCCTTCCGGGCCATTTTGACGTCAATGGCGTAAATACACATTAGGGCTGGAATTTTCGCAATGTTTGTCTTAGCCCCTCTTTTGTCTCTTGTTACAATTCTTTCTTTCGTCATTGTGTCAATAAGGCCTTGGTTTGGCTGTCGGGGTCGACCGCCATTGATTCTTGTTCCGTTTTATCCATGCTGTGGCGTTATGGGGGTTACTGTCTCTCCAGTGGCGGTGTCATTGGTTATATTCCTTCCGGCCAAGATATAAATGATTCAAACACTTTTCCCAATTTTCTATTTTCACACTTTTCCCACTGTGTAAAGGCAAAATGTGTGGGTAAATATAGAGCAGAGTAAATATGAATGTACTGCGGGTTCTACATAGTACGGCCAATCCCCCAGCGTCCCAATTATTGCCTTCCCTGGATGCGGTGCGTCTGGTGTCCGGATCGGACAGTTTGATGGTGAATCTGCCGGAGATGAATGAATTCAGATCCGGCCGCAAACGGACAGCGGGTCAACAGAGACAATGATGCTTAGAACTGGAGTCCGAGCCGTGGAACTTCCGAAAAGATCCATGGACCGAAGAAACGGAATCCATAGTAGGGTACGGATCCGGACCTCTGGAATGTACTCCGTAGCTGTACTTGCATGCTTACTAATCGTGTCAGAATCAATGTGCATAAACAGAACCGGGTTTCCAGAAGACCGGTTCGACCAATAAGAGGGCTTAATCGTTTATTATTAGCACTAGGTGGACGGATTGTCAGGGGGAGCCGTTTGTATTGTATTGTATCTCCTGATTACTTACATACTATGGTGGTATCAAAGTGCATACATACATACATACTATGAACACACATAAAAGTCAATTGTAAATTTTGATAGAATTAATTGCGACTAATTGGACCAAAATACTTACTCAATTTTTACGTCTATCTGTAATCCTTGCTACTAGTAATAAGTTGATTCCTCTCCTGTTGGTGCCATTGTGAAACTCCCTCGGGTGCCACCCAGTATCCTCCACTCGTATTACCATACAGATGTCGCGCTAAACCTACTCTCTCGCTCTCGCTCTCGCTCTCTCTGCCTGGTTTCGTTCATCCGTCTTCTCTCTCTCTCTCTTTTTTTTTTTTTTCTTTTTTCCTCTTTCTGGTTCCTGGGGTTGACAGTCTTTCGTTTGGTCTTTCCCTCTTCTTCGCTCCTTTTTCTCTTTCTTTTCTTCCCTCGTTCCCTCCCCATTGACCAATCCGTCCAATCTGACTTTCTCTCTATCATATATGGCTCCCGGTTAAATCATCGGTGAGAGCTGACTTGCCGAAAGAGACGCCTTTTGCCCCTTCTTCTCTGCGTCTTCCATCGGCGCTTTTTTCTTTTTTTTTTTTTTTTTGCCCTCGCTTCTCTTTATTTCACTGCATCCCTGAGCATCATATACTATAGTATACTACTGCATATCTTATTCTGTACAATATCACATATACTCGCATCTCGTTTAATTCTCTGCTTATACGAGCCCCTCCTATTCTTGATCTGCTGTGTCGGTCAGCTTATCTTACTTCGTTGCCTTTGGCCGTCACCAGTTTCCCTCCGAAGTGTTCCCGAGACGAACGCTTGTTGGATTCCATTTCTTTCTTCCCATGTTTGATTATTATCCCGACTGCAAGAACAACTGCTGGCCCTGTTCGATTTACTGAGCCATATTGAATTTTTTTTTTCCTCCTCCCTCGATCGGGTGAATTTGCGTTGTTGCGGGTTTTTGCGCCCGTCCATACGGAACTTCACATTCTAATCCCCGGACGACAACGCGGACCGCCCGTGGTTCTTTCATCCGATTTCATCATGTCATCCTCTGGTATGGTTCTCCCAATAAAGCAAAGCAAGCAAAGCAAAGCAAGCGATCGAGAAAAGCAGTGTTGGGACTAACACATCTCTTCAATAGCGGCTGCAGCGCAGGCCTCCAGCAATAATGCTGCTGCTTCACCTGCAGAATCGCCAACCGAAACCACTGCAGAAGCATCCACCACGCCCACAAGCACGTCGTCTTCTACCGAAGCAACTCCCTCAGAGACTTCGACGACATCATCCCAGTCTTCCACAACGTCGGATGCGGTGACGAGCAGTACTCCAGATGCTAGCAGTACTACTCCCACGACAACCTCTGAGTCTACTACACCCACTTCCACCTCCGAAACCCCGACTACCACGTCGACATCGTCCAACGAGCCAACAACATCATCGACACCCGATGTAGTTACGACCATTGTCACCCAGAGCTCCTCCAGTGGGAACACGGCCGGTCCGACCACGGTCATCATCACCTCCACCGAAGCGTCCCCCTCGCAAACTGCCGGCAGCACGGCAGACGGTTCTTCTTCAACATCGGGCAGCTCGCCTGCCATCGAGTCCTCGAGCAACAGTGATTCCGGCTTGTCCGCTGGTGGTACCATTGCGGTCGCCGTAGTAGTGCCCGTCGTGTCGGTCGCAATCATCGTTCTCGCTGCTCTGTGGTTCTGGCGCAAGTGGAAAGGCAAGAAGGCCGCCGAGGAAGAGCGGCGGAAAGAGGTGGAGGAGTATGGATTCAACCCGAACAATGACCCCACGCTTCCGCCGGTCGCAGCAGGCGGTGCTTATGAGCCCAACAATGACAACGTATCTGGATATCGTGGATGGGGAACTACTTCGGCCGGTCGAAAGGCGTCGACCAATTTGTCCAGTGGTGCCGGTGTTGGGTTGGCTATGTCCGAGGCCAGCAGTGCCCCGGGCTATCACCATGCCACCTCCCCAAGCGATGGCACCATTCAGTACTCTGACGGTCAGGGCCGACCGGCATCCGGTGAGGACGAAAGCATTGGCGTTCTTGGTGCGGCCCCCGTCGCGGCCAACAACCGTGTCTCAGACATTCGTCGTGGGCCATCCAACGCATCTTCCGCCTATTCTGCCGCCAATCGGTCAGAAGCATCCGATGAGAGCCACATGTCAGCCTCTCATCCCACGGCACCGTTCTATGAAGATAATCCGTACTATAACGAAGTGCACACGCCGTACGGGGCTTACGGGGATGGTCCTTATGGAAGTCCCCCTCAACCGGTGATCCGTGATGTCCAAGCTCGGCGCAACACCCGGATTGAAAACCCTGCCGTTTTCCCTCGACAAGGTAATGCGGGTATTGCACAGAATTTCTAGACGAGCACGAGGAATGGCAGAGAAATGCTGTCCTTTCTTCCCTCATGTCGCATAGTGTCGCCAATATGTTCGAGTTTCGTGAGATATAAAAGTCAAGCGGATAAAAATAGTTGGCAAAAAGAAGGACGGGGAAATCAGAAAACGCATCAGTGGTCAGGTTCAAAACAAGGGGATTTACATTCCTTACGCTAGCCCTGCATTTGACCGCATGCTCGATCTTACCACCGTCGCATACTTTCCTTCGTCAAATTCTTCTTTTCCTCCTCTCATTTCACTTCTTTCAACCTCGGCTCTCGCTTCGAGATGCGATTATTGTTGTTTTACCATCTTAATTTTTTTTTTTCGAATCTTTTCACGGC
The DNA here is from genome assembly GCA_039880815.1 of Aspergillus intermedius. NCBI lineage: Eukaryota > Fungi > Ascomycota > Eurotiomycetes > Eurotiales > Aspergillaceae > Aspergillus > Aspergillus intermedius. The sequence goes on along the minus strand of JBDODA010000002.1, from coordinate 701,673 downwards.
TTGGGATCTGCTAAGATATATTCCCCCGGAGTGTTGTACTGTCGTTTTACTTGTTTCCTTTTTTGCTTCTTCTGACTCTGTTGGTGAGTGAATGTACGCACGTTTGTTGTGAGATCTGTTCTTTCTGGATGAGGGTTTGTTTGCATAGTGTGTTACCCTCGTTTGCAAGGCGTCTAGGTTATAACCTGCCTACCTTCTTTGTGAATATATTGGAATAGGAGGATGCCATAGTACATACAAACAAGATATGTTTTGACATATCTAGTTATATTCTTTTCATCCGGTTATTCATACGTTTGACCACTTAACCACACCCTGCGAGCCCTAAATTATACTTTCACATTGGCAAGGCGGTTCTAGTTGGCGGTCAACTTGCTTATGCATGACATCACCAATACCTGTCACCATTGAGAAATGAATCCAGCTCGTGAAATTACAAGCAAACGACAACCAGAGATAATATCTGGCTTGATCCAGTATAATCATGATTTACTCTGAGGAATACAATGTGGACTTGACGCAGCTTCCTCTCCGCAGTCACCAAGAATCATCAGGAGGTATGTACATAAATCGACTTGGAGCTGCTCACCAAACTGATTTAGGATTAGAGACTCCGGATTTCTGCGTGATATGCTTCGAAGCCCTAGACGCAACCGCAAGTTACCGTCGTTTACCGTGCGAGCATATTCTACACCAGCCCTGTATTGACCATTGGTTATGCAGTCGAGATACAAGCTGCCCGCTGTGCCGGCGGGAATTTTATCATCTACGCCAGCGTCGGAAGCGACCAAGCAGCTCTATTGATCCGATAAACACAGTACTATATGTACCACCTCCGCCAAGACGCTATGCGAGTAATGGAAGATTAAATTCGTTGAAATCATGGTGCAAACAGAAGTTGAAAAGACACGATTAGTTGTCCACAGACACGGGTGCTAGACAATAGTTGTGACTGGCGAAAAGAGCCGACACCGGCTACTACCTTGACAGGTCTTTAGAGATGGTTAGTGAGAAATAGCGTGATCCTAGTCACATGTTGTACGAGCACGAGGATGTTGGCTGGAAAAAGAGCACTGAGTGCTTGGGATTTGGTGTTGGCTAGTGGTGCATATTTGATAGCTTTGTTATCTGAAATATGTATTACTATGTACCGTTAGGATATTTCATCTTCCCATGCGAGATGATCACTTGGATAGCTTCAGCGTTTCCTATCTAGAAAGTCTTCTAAATGGCATGATCTAGATTACCTTTTGACTTGCTCCTTGCCGAATTTACCGCTTCCTCCCAGCAGGCTATGAATTCTCAGCCTTACAGCTCCGCATTCTTTTCCCTGTAGTACAGAGTAGTAGCCGGACGAGAAGAATCTCAGTCACGTGTCTGGGATGCATCTTCTTAAGGCTAGCGCAGGATAGCTGTGCCAATTCATATATAATCCCTGCAAACTCCATAACAAAGTGCACCCTCTAAACATTCATTGGCCAGGATCAAAAGAAACGTGGGTGAAAAGAGCCCGCTGATTGGCGTCGGAGAGAACAAGTGAGCTACCCCCGGGCTCCCCACCAGCAATCTTCCTATCTCACGGCGCCGTTCTGGCATCGCAGGTCCCCGATCAGGAAATTATAGAGGGGCACTTATGGCTGGTTTCTCGTTTCTTCGTCTCGCCTCTACTTGTCGCTCTCTTTTCTTTAGTTCCCTACGCGGAACCACCAGTGGGTGCTCCGAGTCCGGTCCTGGTTTAATCCTCCGTTGACCATTTTACCTTTCTTCTTCCCTCTCGTTCTTCTACTCTACTTCTTCCACCTTTTTCTCCTAACCACGACTGCAAATTCCGTCTCACCTCCTACTGCTGCCATTGCGAATATTTATCATTCCGCTCAACCGTACTCATCCGAATCGTTATCTCTTCTTTCATCCTCTCCGCCCCACCTTGCTGGCTACACTTTACCTCCGCCCTCCCGGATAACGACGTCCCCTTTGCCTGTGGTTCGTCGGAATTGATAAACAGGAAAGGAAAATAAGAGGAGATTCTGCGCGAGCAAGAGAAAGGACCATAGACGGAGAGAGAAGAACGACTCCTTGCTTTCCGCTCAGCCTCGGTCCGGCCGCTGGCATTCACCGGCTCCGCCCTTCTACAGAGTATACACTTGTGTACGGGACTTTTCTAAAGAAGGACCAGGTAGTGCTGTGATAATCACACAGCCCGTGCGAAGATGTACGTTACTTCCCTGCTCGTCTTCCGCCTCGAAACGATGGTGGTTTGTCGGTGTACGGCATTGAGGCGCCCTCGATTCTCCGCCAAATCTATTTTCTGACACTCAGCTTTGATTTACAGGAAGTTTGGGAAACAGATCCAACGCCGACAACTTGACCTTCCAGAATATGCGGCAAGTTTCGTCAACTATAAAGCCCTGAAAAAGGTGTGCTTCAGTTGAATCCAATACATAGTCGTTTGGTCCGGACGCTTATCACTCATGCTGCGATAGCTCATCAAGCAATTAAGCGCAACGCCTACGATCCCCGCCCAGTCAACTACAGATGTTCGCCACGATGTCCCAGACGCACAAAGCGCCTTGCGCGCGAACAAGGAGGTGTTCTTCTTCCGATTGGTAGGTCGCGGACTTCAGCGTCATGTCTGACGAACAATTCGTGTCCCAGGCTGATCGGGGGAATCTGTTGCATGTAGGAGCGTGAGATAGAGAAAGTCAATGCTTTCTATCTCCAAAAAGAAGCTGAGGTTTGCCTCTCTGGTTTGCATTCGTTTGACCAGGAAAGGAAAGGCGCTGAACAAGGTTTTGCAGTTTTCGCTACGCTTAAAAACATTGGTCGACAAGAAGCGTGTGGTCCAGTCCCGGACTGTGACCAATTCAAAGGCCCCGGCGAATTTTGTGGCTTTGTTTGAAGGATTTCAGCAATTCGATGGCGACTTGAACAAGTTACAGGTTGGTTCACTTGGGTGCCCTTTGTTACAGGACTTTTGAACCAAGTCCATTTCCAAGTGCCTCGCTGACACATTCCACTTATTAGCAATTTGTCGAGATCAACGAAACTGCTATGTCCAAGATCCTCAAGAAGGTTCGTTTTCACCTTCAGCTTCTACGGGGTGTAGGAGAGGGCTCGCTTGCTAGGAGTTTGATAAGCTGACGAAGATACGTACTATAGTGGGACAAAACCTCAAAGGTCTGATATAACTCGCATCCGACAATATTCAAATCGGTAGGGTTGTCATTGCTAACATTTCTTTCTTTTCTTGTAGTCCCGCATGAAGGAACTGTATCTTCATAGGGCCGTTGAAGTACAACCCTGTTTCAATCGAGATGTTCTACGAGATCTGTCAGACCGGGCAACAACCGCACGTTTGGAACTGGAAGCTTGGGCAGAAGGAGAAAACATCCAATTTGATGCAGCTCGTCCGGCTGCGGCAGCCGCGCAGTCGCTGGGGTCTGAGGAAGAAGATCTAGATGCGCAGGTTCTGCAGTCGACAACTGCGGGTAATCTCCAGACTCTGCGCGAGTGGACGACAAAGCTGCAGTCATCCCCAGATGGCAGAGAACGTGCCACTCGCATGTTCCTTGCGGCCATCAATGAGTTCTCCGACGAAGTACTGGCTCTTCTGCTGGAGAGTAGCTTGGTGGACATGCAAGCGGAGGACGATATCAATGAACGCAATTGTCTGCATGAAGCTTCTATCTCCGGACGCGACTTCGTCCTAAAGGCCGGCCTTGCGGCTGGTGTCGATGTGTCGAGGTTGGATGTCTATGGCAGAATCCCACTTCATTACGCCTGTATGCATGGGCGTGTGGATATGGTGCGCGAGCTACTAGCTGCTGGCCCCGCCACAGTTGACCTTATGGACCATGACAATTTCACGCCTTTGATCCACAGCATTGTCAAGGACCAACTGGCTTGCGCTGAACAACTTCTATACAGCAACGCACGTATCGATCCGGCTTCGGAGTCGGATCATATTCCGCTCAATCTTGCTTGTCAGCATGGGTCACTCCCGATAGTGAAAATGCTGCTCGAACGAAATGCGCAATTGCTCCCAGATGCTGAAGGCCTCTACCCACAGCACATGGTCGCCCGTGCATCACAGTCGCCACAGTTGCTGCTGCTCCTTCAGCAGCATGGTGCCGACATGAACCAGAGAGACAAGCTGTACCAGTGGACCCCGCTCTTCCACGCAGCCAGTGAAGGCTGTGTTGGATGCCTCCGAACATTGTTGGAGTTGGGTGTGGATGCGGATGCTGTCGATGAGAAGAATCTGGCGGCTATGTATTATGCGGCATGGGAAGGGCATCTGGAGTGCATGCTTCTGCTTTGGTCCCATCGCGCTGATGAAAAGCCCCCAACCCAGACGCCGCTTGACATTCTCCATAGCATCAGGTTACAGGAACCTGGAGGTGCCGTGTCAGACCAATTCGATTCCGAGAATATGGAGACAGCAGACGGCATTCCCGACCTTTCTCTGCCACCGCCCATCATTCCCTTGCGGCGCTATGGTCACAACTTCCTGGACAAAAAGGTCTTTGTCCAGATTCTCTTCGATCAAGGTAACTCGGGCTCGATATACTTCGACCAGGCCGGGCGTCATCCAGCTGCTCGGTTGACCATCTCGTCAAAGCTTTCCGATCTAATTCCCCGCACGATAATGCTTCCCATCCAGGACGATTCGCGGACAATATCGTTCCACGTTGACAATCTGGATACCTTCGCCGTTGATTTTGAGATTTTCCCAACCTTTGGCTCCAAGGTGATCGCAAAGAGTGTTGCGCTACCAGTTGTATTCCGAGCCGAAAATTCCAGTACTGGTTCCTGTACTTTGCCCCTGTTCGATCCTAGATTACGTTCAATCGGTCAGCTTCGTTTCAGATTTCAGGTCATTAAGCCTTATCATGGCGATCCGCTGGAGATCACTCATTTTGCGACATACTGGAAGGCGACCAGCGCCCTCGACTCGGAGCATAATGGCTTGGTCACCGGCTCAAGTTTGTCGGGCGACCATGTCCAGCTTTTCGTGCAGTTGACCAAGGACTGCGTGCCTGTACTTCATCCCCAGTTCACCATCAACCACCATGGAATCGAAATTCCGGTCTGCCATCTCATGTATAGCCAATTCCAAAGGATTGGCGCAGAAAGAGGTGCTCACCGTTCAGAAATTATGCACTTCATGCAAACACAAGGGATGAACGACCTCGCTCAAGTCCATCGTATGCTGGCCGCATCATTCCTTTCCTTGCAAGACGTCCTCGAACGATTGCCCATTGGCATTAACATTAATATCTCAATTCTTTATCCGTCGCCGACAGAGGAACATACTCTTGGCATGACTTCCTTGCCAGACGTCAATACTTTTGCCGATGCTATTCTTACAAACGTCTTTGACCATGCTCGTGTTTCGCGGGAGAGACACCCCGATTTCATGCGTTCCGTGGTCTTCACTTCATATAACCCTAACATCTGCACTGCGCTTAACTGGAAGCAACCGAACTGTAAGTACCTGACATTTCTCTCCCCATTTCTCTCGCGCATGCCTTATCTTCTAGTCATTATCTGTGCTGACTATCTTTTCAGACCCCGTCCTTCTTTGCAACGACCTTGGACAAATTCGCGACTTGGCTCGTGATATTGGCTCATTGCCTGATGTCCATAGCAGTGGCAGAGCATCCATGTCCATCAAGGAATCCGCACGCATTGGTCAGAGTAATAACTTTATGGGCTTGATATGTCGGTCAAGTCTTCTGGTATGTTTACAACTTTCTTCTTCTCTGGCTCAGACCCACAGTCTGCTGGCCGGGCATCATCCACTGGACGAGAGGACTGACTCTAAACAACTCCAGAACGTCGTACCAGCTCTTGTGGAAACGATCAAGGAACTAGGCCTTGTACTGGTAGCAGATACTTCGGACGACGCCGGACAGCCTTCGCAAAGTGAAGAAATGATAACCGCGAACCCGATGGGTGTTGCTGAATGGGCCTATCGAATGCCTGACGGTGTCAATGGCGTGATGAAAGCTAATGGCATTTTGCGATTCAATGATACGATCGATATATGATATATACCTCTCTTCGGCTTACCAATCGGCCGGGAAAGTCATGTCTTCTATACCATGCATATATTGACATATATTCAAGATTTCATTCTTGGCTTGATTTTTTCTAATCTCACGGTTTATGGGCCCAGGAAAAGTTACTATTCTGACTTTACTGTTCATTGCTATTATTAGATGGGGTGGGTGCGTTTTGGGTCGTATGTGTTGTTTGTGATTATACCCAAATCGGAATTTGAGAGCCAAGAGACATGAATGTATGCCCCGGAATTAGTCTAAACAGCTAATAAACAGCTAATATACAATCGTGAAGCTATGATCTATTTCAACATTGCCATGCCATGCAAGAGAAAGACGGAGAACGCACAAAAGCTATTCTCCACATACAGAAAAAGCGAGGAGTAAAAAAGGAAAGGGAAATGGAAGAGGGGAGTGGGCGGATCTAATACTTGCACACTGTAGGCTAGGATGCGCTGATGCTGCTATCAGTTCACCAAACACTAAAGCCGACAAACTAATGAGGTGGGTAGTTTGGAAGCCCTTCATGGCCTCCGCCTTGTAATGTCAACACCCCAGGCCCTCAATACTTTGACAACCTTGGGCGTGATGGCTGCGGTCAACGGCACCCGTATAAAAATAAGACTCTTATGAATAGCATAAGCGAGAGCCAATTGAGTCCATAGGCCTAAAATGACATGTTAGCAATTATTTAGCTTCCTTGCCGGAGGGATCGTCACGTACTCGCTTGGTCCGCCTTCTTCCTAGCAGCAGCCTGCTTCGTTTGTTCCTCCGTTTTCTCGACCTTCGCCTCAGCGACCTCTTCGGACTCGGACTCCTCATCCTGCTTACTGGGCCACACGGCGTGAATTCCGTCCGCGACTGTCTGCAGGATAACGTCTTCGTAGTGACCAATCCGGTCGGCTCCAAGAAGACGCACTGCCGCAAAACAGAAGGGGAAGTCAATGGCAGACAATAGCAAATAGACTCCCAGAGCAGACCACCCGTATTCACGGGACAGCTTGCGCAGTTTCTGTGAAAGAGATTCCGGTGCTTGGTGGGACGAACTGAACCCCCGTCGTGTTTGTTGTTGTCGTTGCTGTCGCGATCTGGTAAATTCTATCCGGGGTCTGCCATTCATCCGACCAATGAACCTCCCCTGGAGCTGGAACGGTCGTCCGAGAGAAAAGTAACGGCTAAGAGAGGTCGAAGGAAGGGAAGGAAAACCGGAGAGACCCATGGGCCGATGCCGCATGAAGAGGGATTGAGACACGGACGGGGAGAATTTCAGCGCTGATGCGCCTTGAAGGAATTGTGTCGGCGACGCTATCCATCGTGATAACGATTGATGCCTTAGAGACATTCTGATTGAGAGTATATATGTATCTCTTTTTTTGGAGCTCGCGGGGGCGGAAATCAGATCCTCTTTTTTTTCTTTTTTTCGCGGTGCTCGTATGTCGGGACGCTGGTGTGAGGGCAGTGGAGAGTACTGGTGACCGGTTGAATTAGAGGGAACAAATATCAGTATTTCAAAGAAGTATTTGCAGTAGTCTCGGGCTGACGTGGGGTTGAGAAGAGGAAAACGAAGAGAGCCTTCGAAAGAAATCCGTTTCTTTCGGTGGTTCGGCGTGCCGACCTCGCCGATTACGAGGTGGGATAGACACTGCCTGTCCAAGCCCGGAAGAGCAAGGGTATATCTTGAATTGGAGATTTGCAGATTTTATTACAAATATCACTATATTCAAGCAATCACTCAGCAGTAGTCATCTCTGAAATAACGAGAGGTTTGTTCATAGCTAGTTAAATAACTTAACGAATGCTGACTAAGTCAACCACCGCTCTCCGCAGTAGTTCTGAAAATCTCACCAGCGGAGTGGAATTGGATCCTCTGTTGAAGTTACCCCAGTCCGCTGCTTAACTCCCATTCCGCCATGTCGCCTCGTCTGTCCCGGGGGCTGGCACAACTTCGTTTAGCCCTCCGAGCCCCTCAATCGATACCCACCATCACCGCTTGCCATTATACGCCGGTTCGGACATTTGGAATCAAATCCGTGACCACCCCCAAGCCCAGCCGATTCAACGTTGGTCCCGACTTGCCGATACTGAAGTCGACGCCTGCGGCGGCTCTCGAACGCAAGGCCAACACCCTTCCCCTCCGAAGTGGTGCCGTTGCTATCAAGAAGGGAATGACCGGCATCTACGACGCACAAACCGGGACCCGCATTCCGTGCACCGTCCTCCAACTCGACCGGGTAGAAGTCGTCTCGCACAAGACACGGGAGAAGCATGGTTACTACGCCGTCCAGGTCGGCGCTGGCTGGAAGCATCCGAGCAACATGACAAAATCACTCCTGGGCCACTTCTCCGCCCAGGGTCTCTCGCCGAAGAGACATGTCTACGAGTTCCGGGTTAAGGATGAGAGCGGTCTTCCTCCTGTGGGCCAGATGATTAGTGCTGACTGGTTCCAAGAGGGTCAATATGTTGATGCGCGTTCAAATACCAAGGGTAAAGGTTTTACGGGTGTGATGAAGAGACACGGGTTCGGTGGCCAGGATCGCAGTCACGGTGTCAGTTTAACGCATCGTTCGCTCGGTTCCGCAGGCCCTGGTCAAGGCGGTGGTTCCAGGGTATACCCCGGCAAGAAGATGGCAGGAAATATGGGTAACGAACAGAACACAGTGCAGAACTTGAAGATTCTGAAGGTCGACGCGGAGAACGGAATTGTTGTTGTTACAGGTATGCTTTTCCTCCCCTGGCATATTCGAGGAAGAAGATTGCTGACTTCATCTTTGTGCAGGTGCCGTCAGCGGTCCTAAGGGATGCATGGTCAGGATACAAGATGCAATCAAGAAGCCTTGGCCTGAGGTGCCAGCAGCAGCAGCAAAAGAAGAGTCTGCGTAATGTTTCACGTCTTGCAAAATATTTGGGAATGTACTATTACAACTGTACTGGTTACTAGAGCGGCGTCTGTATATGATACATAAATGATATCCTTTTTCTGATTGTTTCGGTCCGGCCATGTTCTGTCGTGATGACTCATTCATCGTTCCGAAGAATCATAGGCAATGATGACTTTCGGACCCTCCCAAGAACGCCCGACCCGATGCAAAACGGCTAGCTGTACAAAATTCGCGAGTATCGCATAAGCGACAGCTCAATGATTTTTTTGTTCATTCAGGTTTGTTGAAAGGGTCGCTATCGCCCTCCAGTAGCTGTACTAATGTCCCATCTTCCAATTGCAAACTCCACTCCTCGGTACGGAACTGGTTGGACTAATTAGCATGCACATTCAAATATTCTTGCGGCAATGTGAAAGGAGAACAAAGCGGATAAGGATGGAGGAAGACGTACAAAGCTCATCCGATCTGGCCGAACGCTATGGAACCTCATTTTACCCTGGGCTTTTGTCCCCTTGACCCAGAACGAAATATCAATACGTCCATGTAGCTGGTTCATCTCCCCACTTATCCAAGGCATCTGCTGTGCGAAATAGATCTCATCACCTAGAATCTCCCGGGCACGCGGCGACGTCCTCAGCGCGTATAATGTACTGTTGACCACACTCGACGAAGATTTCTGGTAGTTGAAAATGCCCAGCATGGCTGCACCCACAACTACAGCAAAAATTGGCAGCGTCCGCAGCCATCGTCGCTCTGTTTGCACAGAGGGGAGCTCCCGGTCTGCCCGTCTTTCCGTCAAAGGGCCCGAATTTGCGCTCGGCGCGGGGATCAAGTTGCGACGAGGTGTTAAGATTCGGACAGGAAAAGTCTGTAGACGTCGGGCGCCAACGCGCCACTGCGCAGCTTTTAGCGACATTCTTAGCAAGAAAATAAACTCAAATGGGGATTCTGAAAGAGACTTGGAGCGAGATGTGGAGGGGCCGCGAGTTGAGATGAGAGAAAGCAAACAAGACAAACTACAATTGATTCCGCGGGCATTCAAGTGCCACTAATCAGTTGACCCGTTCGTCAGTCTTCATACCAACGTATTATCGAACTCAACGCTTGCCTGGTCACAAGCCCTGAGTCGCTTCATGGCTACTACAAGACTTCGTAGAGCATTTCGCTACCCCGAGGACTCGGAAGACGAAGAGCATGAACGGGAAGAGTTGGATGAGGAAGGTTCGTCTGCTATGTTATCTTTCTACATACGTTGTTCCTGACTGAGCCCACAGAGCAAGAGCGGGTGATAGAGCAACTGCAGAGACAGAATGATCAGCGGAATGCACAATATAGTGTAATAATCTCCATTCTCTGAAAGAAGCTAGGTCCGATGCTGAGCAATTCATAACGGTATAGACTGTTTTCACTGCACTTCCGCTACTGTCAACACTAGTATTTGTCCCATCCGTGCTATACAGATCATCAACCCTCACTGTGCGGCTCTTCTCCTTCCTCGGCATCATGTCGTTGTTGGTAACGGCCTACATAATGAAGTTGTTTGTGTCGCACTTGTCAGATCGCAAAGGCAAGAGACCTGCTGCAGAAGTCGAACGCATCATGTTCGTCCGACAAAGCCTGTTGTTAACAAACACTGGCATCTGCGGAATATTGATCCTTGTATATCTCTTCGCTAACCCTTCATCTTCATCTATCTGGCCGAGTCTATATATAGTCCCAGGAGGTACGTATTTTTGATATTCCTTTCCAACACCTGCATGTAACTTTCATTTAATCGAATATCATGAAGACAATCACCTAAGCTTATATTTTCCAGCGATGTTCGGAGTAATTTTATTAGTGCGGGAAGCGATGGTTTCGGTGGATTTATCACATCTTCAGAATCTTCGATATGAATACAAAGGTGCCTAAATAGCCTATCTGTTATTATGAATTCAAAGTCGAGCCAACAAGATCGATATATTAAAGACGCTAAGCAACCAAATCCTACAATTAGGCCTAATGTTTGCGAAATCATCTAGAATAAGAAAGATTGGAAATCAAAGAGCCCAACCTCATTTTTACATTTATACACGCGCCGCTATGCATAACCCCATATTTAAGAACACCCCAATATCATCCTGGATTTCACTTGTTCTAGAAATGCTCCCAGGTGCACAGACGTCCTCTCGATCATCTGCGCCGCAAGAGGTCCATAAACGCTCTTAAACATTTGATTCCGGTGACGTAAGGAATAACTGCTTTAATGAAGGGTCCACGGGTATATCGTCGTCGAAGTTTGACGCTTGAGGTACTTTTTCAAGCTGGATAGCATGGTCGATTAAAGATTGATTGCGTTCCTCGTCGGCCTCCTTCTGGAGTTTGCTAAGTCGAGTTTCGTCATCCACACCTGTCTTCTCGAACCATTTAAGATTCGAATGCCGGAAATTGACCAAGCTCTGAACGCTGCGAGGATCTGCTATCTTCTCTGTATCATGACCAAGCACTGTGGATGTAGGCTCGAAAGGAGTCATAGTATGGTCTCGGCGACACGCCGCGCAGATGCAGATTTTTTGACACCTAGGGCACATCCAATGATACTTTTCCATGGCATCTTGTGGCTGTATGCTGAAGGCCCTGTAAAGGCTACCGTAGCAGTAATTCAATTTGCAGTACGAGCAAGACACGAGCTTCCATAGTGGCTCAGCACACTTGCAAATGTGACAACGGCCGGTTCCCTGGGGTGTGTTGCGGCGACCACTCTTCCTTTTCTTTCTTGCTGGGCTAGTCGTCTCCGAGTCACTGGCTTTCTCAATCTTCTTGAAAGCTGGCTTCGTGATATCAACCCATGGCCGCACTTTCAATTGTTCTTGGCATATTTCAGCGAGTGACTTTTTCCCCATTCCTTCTCTTTCCGCAGAAAATCCCCGGTAAGGTCCATTGGTATCACGCGCGAGACTGAGGATTTGCTGCCTCCACATTTCGTATTTGTTTGTCAATTCCTCCCAGGGGAATTGTTCAACCCACTTCAAGTTGGAAATGCAGGCACAGCTCCTTCCCATCGCGTAACATTCCATGCATATATCGTAGGTGTCCTCTCCTTCTAAGGTCGGGGGTCCTATGCATGATGGACATGTCAAAAAGCGGTTGAATATGTTTCCTCTGCAATATGAGCAAGTTATATTGCTGTCAAAGGCGGTGAATTCAACATCTTTCTCAACGGGTAGTCTTGGTGAGAAGCTCTCTGATAGCAGAATGTGAGTGTAAAGAGTAAAGAGATGCTGAAAGTCATTGACAAGTTGCCTAACTTCTGGGTTATCAATGTTGTATTCATCGACATGACAGAGTAGGTTCGAGTATCGTTGAAGTGAGTAAAACACGATCGCCTTGTTCTTATACTGCTCATCCCGGCAGACCATTCGGGAATGTGGAAGCGCTTCGGTCAGCGCCATCTTCAAAGTTTCAACTGTGGTACGATTCCATGCCACCTTCATTGTCCTGGTACCTCGGTTCCAGACTTGGTGCGCTGCTAGAGGGGGGATGAGGATTAAGTCACCTGGACTCTGTTCAACAATGTAGGTCTTAAACGGCGCTGACTTCCATGCGTTCATCTGTGCGAAATGATCTTCAATGTCGATATCATGGCCTAATGTGGACATCCAATATTCGGAAACCACATGACGGTCTTTACTTTCAGTCATGAACCAGAGCGACGATCCGGGTTTTGTGGGTTTTTCATATTCTATTGACCCGTTTGATGCTTCAACCATGATATTGTGACCGATACTGGCGCACATTTCCTGGTGAGATGGGGTATACGTTCCTTCGTGACCAACATAGCACATAAGGTTCTCCGCGCGCATATCTGGCGGAAGACAACTCATGAGGTCTCCTGCCTTGGCTATTTGTATCCCTGTCTCACTTTTGCCGGGAATAAAAGCTGATGCGGAACCCGGGCCCTCATAAGCCTCCGGAGTTTCGTTGAAATAAAAAACTGGGGGGGGAATTTGTCGCTTTAGGTGGTCGTGCCACAACGGAGGACAGTCAATATCCTTCAAGTAAATACGTTGGAGATTCGCGTCTTTATAGTTGAATTTCGTCCATTGATTGGTAAGAAGAGGCATGTTCTTGAGATAGTGACCCATTGTGAGAGGAAGATCGGACTTGGTAGTAAGATTGCGAGCAATTTCCGCTTTTTATTTTTTTTTGGAAATGACCGTGCTGTCAGCAATGTCATGAGGGAAGTGTTATACTGACGACTTACTCTTCTTCCCATGGTGAGTTCTCAGCCACTTCTCGGAGAATATGGAACTGTCCAGACTTTCATTGAATCCTCCAACAACCAGAGGTGTCCCACTTCGTACCACACAAAGCTGAACGAGTTCTTCAAAGGCCCCTAAGCCCATGCGGTCTATCACGTTGCAATGAATTTTAGTAGCGAACTCAAAATTCGGTGTCGCATCCACAAGTGCCGGTATATCCAAGTCTGGGGAGATCGGTTCAAAAGCTGCGCGGGGCCTCTGGGCAGGCATTGTGATGAACGGTTGAATGCTTTATATGCGAAAGTCAGTTTTTGAAAATGATCGATTTGCGTCTAGTTCAGGAAATGGGAAGTGTTATCAAGCGCTCCGACGATAAAGCATCTTTTGCTTCTCTGAAAGAGCGGTAGTCATTCGTCCAGCTTTTATCAGTGAACGTCAGAAGGAAAAGCCTATTTCGATAAGTCAGAAACCCGCGAACATCTTCTGAAGTATTAGAGGGGGCTACCTAAAGCTCTTTGCAAGTCCATTGCGATACGATTACGCGACAGTCAGCATGGGCTCCGAGACCTGTCAAAGAAGATGCATGGATTCAGGAAACGCCAAAATATATCCAAGTACTAACAAGTAATTAACTTCAGCACGCGAGGTGGCAGTGGTAATATGTAGAAGTCACGTATACGACCCGCCTTGCCGATTTTCCAACATTCACAGCGGTGGGCTTCCTTTTTGAGGCCGTGTGGGCCCAGCACGTGAAATTGGTTATCCTTCGGTACTGTGGAAATTGAGCCCTCAGTCGTCGCAGTTCGAAAAACCATGGTGCAAAGGAATTGACTTAGCTAGCTGGAGGGGTTTGTTTTCTTTTTTTTCTTTTTCTTTCCTATATGGATATGAATCACGGTTGAACTATCCTCATTGTGATTTCATTATTCTTGATATCGTGCTTTACAGCATGAGTTTCTCGATATTCAATTTCAACTCGTATGGAGGTGGTCAATTGCGCAAGTGTATTGGGGAACGAGGTTTTGATCTGTGCAACACACGCCTTTCGACGGCAATCCACCATGTTCGTTCATCATCTTCGATACACGGTTGTATAGGAAACAGGCCTACAAAGTTACCGGCGCTTCGAATGACTACACCTAGGAAGGCGATCTCCACCCGATATAGTTCGCGTTCTCCATTTTCGTTGCAATTGGCCGCGGAATCGAGCAAATCGGCAAATCCAGTAACGCATTATAGGCCTCCTACAAGCGGGCTGGTTGCCTCTCTGCCTCAATCATGGATACCTTACGCTGAGTTGGTGCGACTCGACAAGCCCGTTGGAACATATTACCTGTTTTTCCCATGTATATTTTCGACGCTTTTGGCTGCTCCCATGGCACCGCATGGCACACCGCTGCAGATTGTCGGCACAGCAGGCCTTTTTTTCACCGGAGCCTTGATTATGCGCGGAGCTGGTTGCGCGATAAATGATCTTTGGGATAGGAATTTGGACCCCCACGTTGAACGTACAAAATTTCGGCCAATTGCAAGGGGAGCGCTGTCTCCCGAAAAAGCGATACTGTTTACAGGCACTCAGTTACTGGCTGGGCTTGGTGTACTGCTCCAATTTCCTACCCAGTGTCTATGGTATGGGATCCCCAGTTTACTTCTAGTGACGACATATCCTCTTGCCAAACGCTTCACCAACTACCCTCAGGTCATCTTGGGGCTTACATTTTCATGGGGCGCGATAATGGGATTTCCAGCATTGGGCATGGATCTTCTCGCCAATCCCGATGCACTGAAGCCAGCGGCAGCTCTCTATTCTAGCTGTGTCGCCTGGACAGTATTGTACGATATGATATATGCCCATATGGACATAAAAGACGATGTAGCTGCAGGGATCAAATCAATTGCTCTTCGCCATGAACACAACACCAAGACCGTCCTTTCTGGGTTAGCTGCAACCCAGGTCGCATTGCTTGCTGCGGCAGGAGTAACGGCAGGCGCTGGTCCTATTTTTTTTGTGGGCAGTTGTGGCAGTGCAATCCTTACCCTTGGCGCTATGATTTGGAAAGTTCAGCTGAAGAATGTCAAGAATTGTTGGTGGTGGTTTAATAACGGTTGTCTGTTTACCGGAGGAGGCATAGCATTAGGGCTACTCTTGGAGTATCTGGCGCAAACTTTTGGCCTCTATGAGAAAGAAGAATTGTGAACAGAAGCATCCCCATCTTCGCGATGAATGGGATAGGATTTAGGCAAAAAAAAAAAAAAAAAAACACCTATACCTCGGTATACCAAAGCAAATACCAACAATTCCTCTCTAGTCTTAATCTACAATATCGCAATTTTTTTTTGTTCAACTTGATCCAAACACAACTGCATGGATTGTTGGAATAGATTCTGCTGACTTTAGAACCCCATGATATCGAAGAACAACGGTTTCTGGAGTAAAGCATAATATATGGGGTTGACAGGGCGGCAATAGTTGCGTGTCTCAGATTCTGATTGGTTGAGAACATATGATTTTCAATTGTTAATCAGCAGTACATATTCTTAGTGGCGTACTTGCATTCTGCACATCAATAATACCAACCCTTTTGAATTGCAGATTTGGTTTTTAGTCCAAAACGGCCATTAATCAGAAGCCTTTTAAATTATGTTTTCGAGGACAGCATTCGCGTCGGTAAGTGTACTTTGAATTTTTCCGGGATTTCGACTCAATCAGACGCTGAAGCCTTCCCAAGGTATTCCGACCACTTTCCCGGCCGGCGAGCTTCGTGCAGCCGCGCACCGCTGCTTTCCAGCTGCCCTCTACCCTCCACTCACGCCTACTGTCTACTGAGACGAAAGCGGCAATTGATAAGGCAGTTGCCACCGCCCCTGTCGTGCTGTTCATGAAGGGCACACCCGAGACCCCGCAATGCGGCTTCTCACGAGCTAGTATCCAGATTTTGGGTCTGCAAGGTGTAGACCCCAAGAAGTTCGTCGCATTTAATGTCCTAGAGGATCTTGAATTGCGACAAGGTAAGTTAGAGCTCCATGGTAATGCAACCGAGATGCATGGAGCTGATTATGTCATTTTGCAATATCACCAGGCATTAAAGAATACTCGGACTGGCCAACCATCCCGCAATTGTACTTGAACAAAGAATTTGTCGGTGGATGCGATATCCTTATGTCGATGCACCAAAATGGAGAACTCGCAAAATTGCTTGAAGAAAAGTCAGTTCTGGTGGCTGCCAACTAAACACTCCGGCACCATGCCCATTCTCTTCATTTATGTCTGTATTGACAGTTTAATTTGATGATTTTCACTACTGCATTCTTATCCGGGAAGCATTTGCAGCATGTACTCTTACTCTCCCATGTCACATCGCATGTACGAACCTTCCAGCCCTATATCGCAATATTAGGCATATTGTTGCATGGGTCGAGATTTTTATACAAAAACTGATTTCAAACTGTGTCTTGCTCTGTCTCTAACTGGCGGCGACTTTATAAATAACAGTATGTCGTTGTTGAAACTATTTACAGCTACTCTCTGTTTTCCTGCGTAAATTTATGAACGCTGCGGTCATTATGCTGTCTCTTCCTTTGCCTTGGCCAAGTCTTCGATGGCGCCTTTTTGCAGCTTGGCGCGCTGCCTTTCTTCATATGCTTCTCGACTCTTTAGGATCCGATCAACGATTTCGCCAGCATTCACATGCTGGAAGGCATGGGACTCGGTCTCCCTGAAAATGCCCATTTTCTTTGGGGCAGTATATGGATCATATGTAAGCGGAATGAACGTTGTTGGGCCGTGATAAACGGCGTCGGGGGTACCAAATGGCATGTTCTCCAGGTAGGGTTGACTTGGAGAAAAGGGAGCTGAAAAAACGACGGCATGGATATACTGGCCCTTAAGTCAACATCATACTGAAGCGCTGTTCAGGACTGCGGATCATATTGACTTACACGGCATTGGAGAACACAAAGTCCACGTTCAAAGATGTTCATGATCGGATAATTGAGCCCCTTCCACTTGTTAATCACATCATCATCATGGATACCAGCAATGATATAAGCCGGAGGATAGTCCTTGCCGGATTCTTCCAATCTGCTTTTCTTCTGTTCAGGGTTATACCAGCCACGCCTGTGACCTTCTGTCTCCTCTTGGGCCAAGACCTGTCTAAGGAACTCGATGTGACCAGATGAAAAAAGGTCAAAGCCACCATCAACGTAAACAATCCGCTGCCCAGGTTTCGGAGGTTTCCCATGAACAAGGCTTTCAAACGTCCCTGCTTCCTCAACATTGCCGTCGAGCTTGGCTAGACTCGAACCAGACCAAGTCGAAACCTGGGGTCCAGGCTGTAGTCCAGTCTCATCGGTAGCATAATCCTTAATCCGTTGCATAAGATCCGCGGCGGATTGCTTTCGTTCCTCCCAGTTTCTGGAGCCTTCTTCCCCGGCAAGCGTAGCTTTGACGGATTTTATGAAATGACTCTTGGTACACAAGAGCATACGGCCAACCAGATCTGTTGTGGAGATCCCAGGGGTCCGTTTGACCACTTTGAAGCGTCCTGCTGCTTTGACAAACCGGTAGCAGTCGTCACCGTTGCTATCAGAGGTGATGTCGTCGCCGTGAACGACATACTGGCAGCCATAATGAGACACCCAGGGAAGCGAGGTTACATACGGGGCACAAGGAATACACCGAGATGCCCAGCGGCAAGCCTCTACTGCAGCGACACTGAGTACCGGATATAAGAATCGATGTCAGCGAATGGAGGGATTGGCGAGCGGGAAGGGGAGAACGAGGTAAAAGCGACCAAGTAAACTAACCGTTCTTCCAAGGTCATCACCGTTGGTCCCTTATTCTCCAGGATTGCTTCGTCCGAATGCACACCCACGAATAGTTCTTTGCCTAGCTTACGGGCTTGAAGCATAGCTCCCGCATGTCCTACAACAGAGAGATTTGGGAATTAGAGGATTGATCTATCTCCATGCTGGATGGATGGGATTGACTTCTCACCGTGATGGCTAAAGTCAAAACATCCGTCGACCCAAACACGATCCTCTGAAATGGGCATATCCTCCTGGGGGTCCACGGGCCAGTTCCCTGGTAGAGGGGCAGGCTCCTCAAAGGATGCGCTCATGTTGCGCAAATTGGATGGGAAGGCGCTTTTGGCAAGTAAATGCAGGGGTAGCTTTCGCTTATTGTTAAGTTCGGTGTATGTTTTTGGTGTGAGAAAGGAGTATGTTTACAATGGACCAGGGGACTTAAGAAAGACGGAGGCAGAAGATAGAGTGGAGGGGCAGTAGCCACCGGGACTACGGAGTAACTTAACTAGCCTGGTATTATTATTCCGTCCTTGGAGGGGGTCCCGTTAATCGTATCTATATCAATATTGACACACAAGGACCATTGATATGCCACACAAAAGAAATATAGAGAGAGAAAGAGAGATTGTTTTCAGGGTCAATGGAGGGACTACACGAATGGCAGACAGTATGGGATCGTACGCTCAATGTACAGAGAACGGAGTACATTCATCAAGAGATACTCCGTACACAATAAAGGGGGGAGGGGTTAGTTAATGAATGTGGAGAAACTTCTCCGGATCGCTGCAGAATACTTAGTTACTACTCTATGGTGTACTTTCAACCATACGGTTTACTACAGCACTTACAACACGTCGAATATTATTTCAGACCCAAATGCGAATTATAAGAAGGTGGCAGAAGCCTTCCTAATTCTTTATCCTCAAATCAAGTTACGCATATTTGCGGGGGTTACCCGACGCGATTCGACGCCGGCAAAGATGATCTCGTCCACGTTTGGCCCAAGTTTGACTCGAAGAGATACCGCGAAATCAAGTGTGGGACAAGAAAGTACACATGGGAGTATCCCTCCCCCTCTGACCAGTGGAGGAGGCACACTCGGGCCACAAAGCGCTGGTGCAGTATATCAGCATATCCATGACATGGCAACGAAACGGATATCTACTTTGGACTATCTTCGGAAAGCGTCAGTTTGTCCACATTGTCTTTATTCTTCAAGGGAGCAACCTAGACTTAAGTGCTAACAGGCTTTGCAGTCATGAGGGACGCGTATACTGGTTCAACACAGTTCATTTTTCCCGGGCGGACCTGGAACGCATGTCTTATTTCGAGCCTCGAAAGCTGTCTCGTCGTGCAGTCAACTACCTTTTACTGGGATTGTCATTACCGCCGATTTTGGATGTCAGTTCAACGCCTTCCGAATATCTGCGTGCCCTAAATGCGCTCCTACTGGAATTTGAAGCCTTCCAGCAAGTACATCCACCTGATGGGAGTTCGTCATCAACGCTAGCCAGAGCGCGTATTCCACAGATGTTCAAGCGAGCAGCACACGCAGGGACAAAAGTCAGAAGAACTAGCTCGGCAACAGAGATCGGGCTCCCCATGCAATCCAGCGATCCCTCTGATTTGAAAGCAATGGCAGGGAATATCACACCATCTGCGACAACGGCTGCGGCTGTTGGCTCATTTCCTCAGACAGAGTCATCTGAACTCCTTCCAGGGGAAGAATATTCTTATCTATTAACGCCGTCACTCCCCTTCGAGCCGGATTTTTTCGAAACTTTTGCTACCCTGTGTGATGTTTTGATTGATTGCTACACTCGATTGATTTCCCTGGTATCAACTCCTTCAATATGCACCATCTCCCTAGGGGAAATGTTCTCCAAGGCGGATACCAAACTTCGAAAGATCATGGTGGCCGGTGTGGTGCGAGAATTCGAAGACGCCAGTCGCAGTAGTGTCAGAAACGAGGTGACTGGTGTCAGTCGTGTAGTTTTGGGTGGTCTTCTCGGCTGATTGCCACCCTTCTTCCTCTTCTTTAATAGGCGGCTTAGAGGGCATTAACTGGTGGGAACGGAGTACTAAGAAACTCGAAAGGCATTCGCAAAAGCTATGAATACTGTTGGTTGGGTCGATACTAATATCCTAATAATGCGTTTATCTATCAGATTCTCTATTCTAATTTTTTCTTGTACAAAAGTCCCGAAACGGGAACAAATCCACATTGACCAACAAACCAAGGGATATCTAAACACCTTTTTTTTGGCTTCAAAAACAAGTCTCGTAAACGTGGAAACGTGATAAGTGTATAAACACTGGCCACGGCCACCGAAAAAACAAAACGAAAGAGAGACAACCACCGAAACAAGAAGGATTAGAGACCGACGCCGAAAAATGCAAGTCGCTTAATATGCGGATGGAAACGGATGTTTTAAGGCAGACTGGTCACGACTGTAACTGCCTTTTTTCATGCTCGCGTTGTTCGCCGAAGACCCGTCGGCTCATCTCGAGTACCGCCTCGAAGCCTTCTCGTCCTCTCTTGGCATTTTGACTGAACCTTTCCACACTTGCCTCCTCTACCTTGTTTTTAATTTTCTGCCAGCCACCACAAAGCGCAGTAATTTTGGCTTCTTGATTGAAATCGGTGGAGTTCGCCTTTGATGGTGAAGGTCGGTATATCACAGTTTCTTGAACGTTGAGAACGTTGGACCAAGTAAGATTGGTGGAACACATTGTGACTTTCTTCGCGATTGGGTCGACATAGGAAATCTCGTAGACATGAGATGTAGCGCTCCCTCCGAACAATGATAGTATCCATTGTGGCACGGACTGATCACATGTGATCAGGCGTTCCGTACGCAACTATGTTCGGCAGCAATGTCAATTGGAGTTACTCGAAAAAGGGCATGAAAAACCAGGGCAACTTACGATGCCAGTCGATGGGTCAACTGATCGAGACAGAGTGTCCACCCCCACGACATGAGTTGACTTGTCATTCCATGGGCAGTACTTGCGCCAGTTCGCAGTCGAAACTTCGTTCCAGGAATAGTCGAAGGTGCAATTGGAAGAGAAGACCTTCATGGTTGCGAGCAAAAAATGTTTGTTTGACTGATGAGATATCGCTACTAGGCAATGAAAGGAATATGTCACTAGACTGACGGCGCTCGAAGTCGAGAACGTGCCGTGGCACGAATTAACCGAATCAAATCGATATGGTTATGGTTGTAGTGTGGCAGTCAAAGTGGAAACGCAGGAGTAGCAGATTCAAGAGGAATGCAATGAGTAGGGAGTCAAATGCTCAACTACAAAATCAAAGGGTTTTAGTAGTGATGAGAAGCTTAGATGATATGATGGCGATACTGAATGATGGGATGTGGATGGCGATCGCAGCTCTCCTGCAATGAGAATTGAGAAGCGGGAGAATTTTTTAATGCACGAGACCTGGTTCCGATGTCGGGATCTTCCGGCAGAAAAGAAAAAGAACATCCGCCATCCATGGTTACCGCAACACTCGGTACAGGGGAAACGGAACGCTTGGTACTATGTAATTTTGTTCACTAGTGCTTGTACGGAGTACTCTACTACAATTCAACATGGTTGAAAGTGTTTTTGAGTGACTCACAAGTTATTTGCCAAAACAATAATGGATGCACTTGGAGTAAAGGATTAGCATGGAGCCGCTGTCATCTCAATTTTATAGGGTAATGCCGAGTCTAGATCACTAGCGCCTTGAATCTAGAGGTTTCGAAAAAGCGTTTTGCTCCATAATAATGTTGCATCATATGTCACTATACAATAGCTGTGCTGTGGAAAATACTCCGACATCTTGCATTTATTTGGTGAGAGCATGCTACTGTCGATGTTTTCTGCGGAACCTGGGGACTCGCTGTTTACTCCTCATCGACGTGCTCAAGCACTAACATCTAAACTATTATTATCTATCTTGGTTAGGAGCTATATGAATCAATGATTGTAAAAAAAAAAATCAAAGTGACAAAGATCAGCAGACAATGCAGGCTTGGATTATGTGGGACTTCATGAAGCTGGTCTTTTGGCTCTAACGATTTCTCCTCTGGAGCCTTTTTCTCTGCACCCTTTTCATTACACGGCGCTGGCTCTGATTCCGATGTCGTGGGTCATCGTCCACGTTAATGTGTCTCGTCGACGCTCTTCTCGTTTAGAACTTCTCACTATGTCGCGTTTGACACTTTGGTATGCATTTGAATACTCTTTTGGTGGAGCATTTCCGATAGACTATACAGACGAAGACACCTATCACAATCTGAAGGAGAAAATCAGGGAGTGCAGGAAAATAAAGCGCCCGATTATCGATTTATGGACTCTATACCATCCGGGTAGGGTAGTGTCAAAGGTTGGCCATTTCGTCCCGCAGGAGATTCGCAAGCTCAACCGAAATCCCTCATTATTCAGTTTCAGTCCTGTGACTCTTCGGCCAACCTCGACATTGGTATTATCATAACCATGGCTATAGAAACGAGCCCTCGGGTCAGACCCCACCTCTAGCGATGTCCTTCTAGACAATCACTAAAGAGTATGCGAAAACAGGTACTGTCGTATTTCCCCTCCGCCCTCCATGCGTTACTCTCTTTCAACAGGACTCAACAATGACATAGGGCTGCCGTACTACCCCTCCGACCCTGGCTCACTGGTCAATACCGCCGGGCGATAATGGGATTACCAGGCTTCGCCGGACTTAACTAAGATCCTTCACGACCAGGTTGAGGAGCACTTCCGCAACTACAAGAATAAATTCTTCGACAAGAATACGATCCCACAGTACCTCTTCCTCTCTGGCGCTGGCACGGGAAAATCACGCAATACGACCAAGTTGGACAAGACTATATATAAATGTTTTGATGACACTTCGAAAGAATGAGCTTCTGACATCACAGGTTCACGATCCGTTCGTTTTCATGTAAGTTTTGAGAATGGTACCAGTCTTGGACCCACTAAAAATATTCATGGGGAGCTATAGGCAATCCGGATGCTATACCAGGTTCTCCGACAGCATGAGACCGCACCCAAAATATTACACAGCGATGTACTTGAAAATGGCACGCACCCACACCAAGCAAAGTCATTAGGTCGCTTTCTCCTGAGGATTTTTTTTTTTTTTGGTATTGGAAATAAGGACCATATTCTTTGTGGTAGACGGTTTACATACTATAAGTCTTCTATGGGATAAGTTCATTATCCTCCGGACCCTAACAACGTTGGGGGATCTGGCACAGGATCACCCTGGTTTTATGATTGTTTGTGGCAGCTCCATCGCTTCAGGTCCAATTGATGAGTGTCTGGTTTCCTCTAGGCGAAAGAGAATATCGCTCCCTTGCAGACCTTTGGAGCCCCCAACTATTGACCACAAGCCAGTCTTTGAGATCAAATACATTATCCAGGAGGTTTTGATCAGTGACTGAGGCGGTCACGGCCGTGCTCCTGAGTTATTGACATTTTCCCGATTTTGCAGGGAGATATTGGACTGAGGTGAAATGCCTGGTGGCTAGAAAATTGCTAGAACGTTATGGCGGTACGCTACCTGATGAAAATGACGGTATAGTAATAAGCAAAGCCGTGCTAGCGCATCGGTGCGTGCAGAGGAACGAGTGCGTACTGGGGGCGAATGTGATCCCAGATGAGGTCTATCAAAACGGCCGAATACATTTTGGAAAGGTTAATCTAGACTCATGGAACTCACTTGAATACTTCAAAATCCCGTATATCTGGCTTCTCGCATTGTGCATCACCAACCGAAAGAATGATTTCTTGATGAGGTACAATTATTGGACTATAGGGATTTCCGAGTCAAAGGCAAGTCCACAGTGTCCGGCGATTTCTCCCCATCTGATTTTGAAAGTCTAATGGTTAAGATTCGAAAAATCAAATGGCACGTTTTCAAGGTCGGTGAGTGGGTGACTGTTGAAGATATTCACGGGGTGCATTCATGCAGCCCGCAACAAAACGTATTCGTTTTGTTGATCAGCATATCCAAACCAAAACAGTACCTCCATTCGAACATTTTTGGGTGGCTGTCTAGTGGGATTATGCTCTTATGTTCTATTCTATAGCAATAAATTATCGTATATCCTGCCTATGATCTAGTTCTATTCATAATAATATCTATTTCCCTCTACACACATTCTACTGCCCCACTGTAAAAACATTCAGGTAAATTTTGTCCCTATGGAGGGAGGATCGTTCTTACCTGCGCAATGCGATCCAAAATAGGGCTGTAGAGTTGTTGCTAGGCAGCAGGGAATATAACTCACGTTGAATACTCTTTTATAATTGACAGATTGATCTTTGCTAAGGTTGCCTTTTCAAGGTGTGATATAAAAAGAGAGTCACAGGAGAGAGCTAGTGCAAAATCCCTCTGGAGAAGAGCCTTGCACTCCCAGGTTCTCTTCTCCCTTACCTGTCACGGCGCGGCCCCTGGGAGCATTCAGAAGCTTAACCGCTGCACCAAAAAGCAAAGACTAGGATGTAGAGCCGATGTAGAGCCTCTGGCTCTACATCGCTCTCTCATATATATGTCAGGCAGGAATCAGGAATCAGGCAGGAAGGGCTGTGCGGCGCACACCATAACATTACACCTGTCACGGAGGATAATGGAACATCCATCTCACGGGTTCTATCTAGGTAGCTATCGACGAGAATAATCGACATGGGGAAGAAGGTACGCTGCAATCATCAACAAAAAGTACGTGATAGCCAGCCAACGTGACCAGGCCGTCACAACCCCCATATCCAGGAGTAGCTTTAGCTTTAAAATTACTGTAACGTATCCGGTAAGCGAGTCGGCCACCCCTATATTGCATGTAAAATGGCACTTTTAAGACCCCAAAATCTCAGCCCGTATTGTATTTATGCTACTGATAATAAAAACCGCCTACTATATACACACCACAGAAGGTCTGTATAACTTTTAGAATTTTTATTTTTTTTTCTATGGCCTAAAATAGAGTATAAATACAGTATATTTTTAAATAAAACTGTATTTTAAGCCTGTTCTCTGTAATATAAGGAGTTAAAAGTTCTGCGAGGTCCTCGGCTTAGTATCTGTATATGTACCATTATATAATTATATTTTCTAGATTTTAGCGCTCTTGACATGTTGTTGTTAAGATACTGGGGTCTTAAAAGTGCCGTTTTATATGCAATACAGGGGTGGCCGACTCGGTTGCGTGGCCGACTCGCTTACCGGATACGTTAAGTTTTAGTGAAAGATGAAAAATAGAATCTATACATGCGCGCGGTTTCCACAGTGCATCATTTCAATTGGTCAACCTACTTCTCCCCACCGCATCTCACAAGACACCAGAGAACTGGCAATTGGCTCGTTGAAAAGATGGCATGCTCAGCCTCTCCCTATGACCCGTCTGAAATTTCAGTCAATGGCCACGCCGGTAAATTGGGACAAACCCACTATCTCTGGGGAGAACTTGGCATGGTGAGAAACAGCAGAAGGAATGATGACCTCAATTCCATGTTCCATTGATAGTGCCATTACTTTATTGATGGGGTCAAGTGGGTGATGGTGAAAAAGGTTACAAAGGAAAATGGATGCAGGTGGAACTAGTGTGGTGTATTTTTTTTTTTTTGGCTACTTTATAGGCTACTCACCTCTCTGTTCAGCCCCTGTCCTCAGTGATCAGCTCAGGGCACTCAGAGTGTGCTCAGATCTGCTCGGTGAGCAAAAAGCAGTGAGTTGTGAGCACTAAAATGGAAAGAGAAAGCCTTCAAGCTGTCCAGAAAATCAAGTACATATGAGCCCATACATACTACATGTACTAATATTATTTCTATTCTGCATTTACTCCATACTTTATAAACACCTTTTTGTTCTCTTTTCTCACACCGACCATCCTTTCAATATGGTCGAACTCAGAAAGCGTAAAGCGTCTGCACAGCTTGACATCGCGAAGACCAAAAAGAGAGGCAAGAAAGAAGAGATACCTTCCTCAGATGGCCAGACAGAAAAAACGAATGATACCACAAATGCCGGTTCACTTGCTGGAGTTCCCAATGTCGGCGAAACCATTACCCTGGACGGTTTCGGTGGCGAAATTCAGACAAATGATGGCACAAAAACGAATCTCAAAGAGCTTGTAGCTACAAGCAAATCCGGTGTTGTTCTATTTACTTATCCAAGAGCATCAACCCCTGGCTGTAAGTATATCCCAGCACAGTCCCGAGTGCAAGCTTGGTATTCCTATTTTGAGATGCCAAGCGGTTTATTGCAGAGAAACTCATTCCGTGAAAGGCACAAAGCAAGCTTGTATGTTTCGTGACAAGTACAGCCATCTGACATCAACTGGGCTATCAATTTACGGTCTTTCAACGGATTCGCCCAAGGCAAATACTACATTCAGGTCCAAGCAGATTTTACCCTATTCTCTCCTTTGCGACACCAGCGCTGTATTGATTAGCGCCATTGGGTTTAAGAAAGTACCAAAGGGTACTATCAGAGGCGTCTTCTCTGTAGATAAACAAGGTAAGGTCTTGCTTCGCCAGGCCGGTGGTCCGGATGCGACAGTCGATGCTGTACAGAAACTGGTGCAGGTCGAAGGAACCCCCAAGACGGATGTTGAAGCACAAGCCAAGAGTGAGAATTAGAGGGGGGAGGGAGTGGAGGAAGGAAAAAAATATATCAAACAAATCCCTGAACTAGTCAAACAAGCTCTTGGTTTGTTTTGCATCTATCCCAACATCCAATATCCTTGGGTATTCCAGTGTGAGATTCACCAAATAGTGGTCTCCCTACATTGTTCATTAATACCCTGACCTCTAATAGCCTCTGTGTGGTTCTGATGTCTGGTCTTGACAATGCGGTGTCCATAATAATGTAGAGCCTAGATGCTTAGAATTCACTGCATGCCTGTTCGCTGTAATAAGACTCCGTGTCGGGTGGAAATACTGTTGTTCCGCTCGTGGCGGCTATCAGCGCTTCCTAATGAATGGCCGCTGTATCACACTACAAGTTACTGAACATATCTACTTTGGAGGCGACTGAAAAAGGTAATGTTTTGACCGTTTAAATTAAATCGTCTTTTCTCTTACGTCGTACCTTTCACGGCAAGATGAGGATGGCATTGCTGACTTGGCACATGTAGGTCAACCTTGTCCATCATGGCTCGCGATATCTTGAAAGCAGCCAAATCCGCCTCGAACGCCATTGCCGTTCATAAGGTAAGATAATTTAGCCCTGGCGTGAATTATATCTTCGGTTTCTGTCGAGCGCACGGTTTTTTCCTAAACGACTATCTTTCTAGAAATACACTGTCCAATCCTACGGAGTTTGGGAACGTATCCGTCGCCTACTGTCCATTGCGCCCGAACGATCCACCGGTGTCCCATTGAATGCTCATTATCGTCTTCCTACACCTGGAGGTCTTTCGCCTCTAACTTACGATGACCCCGTGACTGCGCCAGCCGGTGACATTGCCGACAACCCCTACTGGAAACGAGACGTCCGAAGGAACTACCCCAGGCTCAGCACTGTGAACCAGGCAGATGCTGTCGGTCTACTCACTGTTGGTAGCCAGGCTGCGCCAAAAGATGACATCTTGCAGATTGGAGAAGCAGGGCAAAAGCAATTGGTTTCTGTCAAGCAAGAAGGGGAGCAAGGTGGTTTGGCTGCTCATTTTGAGAAAGACAAGAAGGGTATTCAGGATGTTCTTGGCCCCAATGGTCTGCCGCCAACGCCTTGTAATCTGAATGCATCGGCGACGAAGTACCAGCTTGACCACGACAATGGCTACCCTGAAGTGTATGTTGAATTCTTTCCCTCTCCGCTGAACTCAAGTGCTAACATCTTTCAAAAACAGCTATCCCTGCCGCACATTTGTCTAATTGTGTTATAGATTTTCCCTACAATTGACACATTTCTTTCTTCAACGAAACGGCACGGATCTCATCATACCAGTATAAATTTCAATATATTTTACTCACGGTTAAGAGTAAGAGCATACTATTAGCATGCTATGAATTACAAGATAGATGATAAAATAAGAGACAGAGAAAAGACCCGATTCTAATGTAGTCGGCCCATGATACATGCACGATAGATGATTGCATATTCATTCAGAGAGCTGAGAACGTTGTTACAGGAAGAAATGTGATTATATCAGACTCACATTTTCTTTTTTCGATGCACCTCTAATCAAAGGGGTTGGTCCGGGTACCCCACCATGTCAAGAACAAGCTCAGTCCAACTGTTTCGAAAGCTCTGCTAACGGCCCCCACAGCCACAGTATCTAGAGGTCGCTTCTCTGTAAATACCTGGCTGATGAACTGTTTTCGCGCGGTAGCAAAGAAGGGTCAGCATCGGTGACAAGTAACAATTAGCAAAAGGACACGGGCAAACAACGCACACTTGGAGCGGAACTGGCCATGAAGATCAAACTTCCCAAGTAGGCAGCACCCTTGTAGCTCAGAGTTCCAGTTGCATTGATCAAGGCTGCCACTCCGTACGTTTGGACGGCACTCCCGACGAAGGAACTGCCCCAGGCAGCTGCTGCTCCAGCAGCCTCTTTGGACTTGATAAATTCTTCTTTAGAATTGGCTGCCTGAGCACGGTGGTAGGTGTCACCGAAGACCGGCGCAAGGATACCCAAGGAAGCTGTATGGGTGAAGACCGTACCCAGCGCAATGGCAGACGGCTTCACGGGAGGCAAGTCTTGATCATCATGTTTTAGCAAGTATGGCCTTTCAATCAGTTGGAATACTCACAGTGAAGAGTTGTCATCTTGAAATACCAACTAAATATAGATATGTTATGGCTCCGATAAAAACGAGTCTTCAGTAGTGAGTAGAAGGAATGAATAGAATTGCAGGAAACGAATGGGCTTTTGAAGGTGATATGGTATCGTCATCTTGGCAACCGGGTTCAGAAGTAGCTGGCAATGACGTCGTCATGATTGAAAGAGTACATCCTGTATACGGGGAAATATGAAGTAGAACCTGCTATGGAGTAATGCTACTCTGGACCAATGATCGAGCTGGGTGGACGCGGACGGAAGGTAGATGGCAATGTGGGGGAAGATCAGTGATGCTTAAGAGAACGACATGACATCATTCCAACAACGCAAGTACACCGTAGTATAGCAGTAGCTTGCTATCACGTGAGCATCCTTGTTAATGTGAATTTCTACCTTGATCAATTCAATTCAATATGAAATGTTATGCAATTGTAAGGCCAAATTTGGACACGGAAAATGAATAGGATAACATGAATTTGACACATCTCTTACCAGGATAATGGTGGCCTGATGATCACTACGGAGTAAACCTTTTTTTTTTTTCCCTAACTACCCCTCTTCGTATATTTATCATCAACACTTGCACCTTATTCATACCGGCCTTTGATTTCACACGCATACATAGTACACAAACATACTTTCCTTCAGAAGGTCTTGGTTTGTTTGTTATTATTATTATTATTATTTCCTTCCCTCCCCGCATCATTTTATTTAGACTCGTTCCTGCATGGAGGGTCACAATCCTAGCCCCGCACCATCGGACTCGACTGATCCCTTCGATGTCAGCGAGTCTTTGGTTCCAATAAGGAAGCCACAGGAAGCTGGAAATAGCAGCGTATCGTTTGATGGTCTTCTGAACGATTCTCTTCTCCTCAAGGAGGATCTTTCCGAAGGATGTGGAGGCAAACTCTGGCCGGCCGGGATGGTTCTGGCCAAGTATCTCCTGCGCCAACACCGGTCAGATCTCGCTAATAAAACTATGTATGTGATATCTATCAATATGTTTCATTTAATTATTTACTGATTTTTAGAGGTAGTATTGAACTGGGAGCTGGTGGCGGCCTTGTCGGTTTGGCAGTAGCTCGCGGCTGCGTTGTTGGACCATCCCCGATTTACCTGACCGACCAAGAACCAATGCTTCCATTAATGGAAACGAATATCAAACTCAACAACCTCTCGCCGCTCGTTACAGCTATGGTTTTGAACTGGGGAGAGCCACTTCCTGATAATATCCCTTCTCACCCAGCTGTTATATTGGCTGCTGACTGCGTTTACTTTGAACCGGCCTTCCCACTTCTTATAACGACGCTCCAAGAACTAATTGGCCCGGACTCCGTATGCTACTTTTGCTTTAAAAGACGTAGGCGAGCGGATATTCGCTTTCTGAAACAGGCAAAGAAAATATTTGATATCAGTGAAATCCAGGATGACCCCGACGCCGAGAGTTACAAGCGCGAAAACATCTTTCTATATAAAATGCGCGCTAGAAATAGCGAAGCTGGTGGCAAATGAAGGACTTGTTTGAACCGACAACATTGTGAAGAATTGAAAGTAGAAATGAGCTTGGTCTGGCAAGACCAGTCACAGCTTATTCAACTTACAGCCTTACAGCACAGAAACAAAGAAGATGGGGGGGAAGGAAATAGAAAAGGAGACTGCATAGACGAAAGCATTGGAAGATATGTGTCCAGAAATCTATATATACAAGCAAGTGATATGTGAAATCCCTTACAACTTCAGTGCATCACCACTATTTCTTGTGCCTGCCCCATCAACCTTGCTACCATGGATATCTGTAATCTCACCCTGTTTCCCTATGACCTTGACACCTCCCTGCTTCAGGTCTGACACGAGTTGTTGCTTTTCGGCTGCCTTACTGGACTGTTGGTTGGAGTGTCCAGGGCCAGCCTTTTTCTGTTTCTTCTGCTGTCGTCTCAACTTAGCCTTGGCCTCGCGGGTCATTTCATCTTTGGCAACAGATGCTCCTGTCTTCAACACAACCTCTCCAGTAGCTTTACCGTCGCTACCAGGAGCGTAGATCTCCTGCGGAGCGAGGGCTGCCAAATCGTTCACAGCACCACTAACAGTTGGTCGCGCTTCCTCCATTAGGACTGTCGACACATCCGTAATAACATTGATGTTTGCTTGAGGAGCCTTTGGCTTGTAATGCCAATTAGAAAGAGTATCCAATTGACTGCTGATCTCCTTCCACAAGTTCGTGATTTCAGCATGTTCCTTCCTCAACTTTTGGTTTTTAGGGTCGACATAATTTGGATCAATAGCACGAAGATGGTCAGCTTCGTACATTTCAGCAAGACTTTGCTGAGGCTTCGTGTCCTCCAACTCGAATCTTGGCTTCCGCGCATCTTGGGCATCTGAGGTGCCAGGACGGCGACGGATGATTTCATCAAACTCCTTGGCTAGAATGCGGCGCTTCACCAAGTCCTCAATGTTTTCCGAGACTTCTGTTGTAACAACAGGTACCGGCTTCCCGATCCGCTCAAACTCAAGATCTTCCTCAATCAGTGAGTTCATGGGTCTCTCAGCTGCCCTGGCTTCACCAGAGAGCATCCATTCCTTCTTAGCGACATTGGCGGCTTCAAGGCGACGTATCTCGTCCGCAATGTGTGCCCGTTGTTTCTCATGCGTTGACCTTTGAGCTTTGCGGTCTCCATTGTCGTCGGAAGAGACCTCGTCATCCGAAGGTTCATCTTCGAATAAATCGCGGCGAACATCAGCCATTGCACGATCCACATCGTTATCGAGGTTAGCCGTATCAGGTTGCGTCTTCGGGAGCGCGCGTGCCTTCTTTGTTGTGACTTTTCGGGGAGGCGGTGCGAAGAAGTCGGCGTATTTGATATCGCTAGTGTCAATCCAACCAGCACCGTCTCCACCGTCGGCACCTGCACCATCACTGTCCTCCGAATCTGAATCGCCTTGCAAGTTTGCATTCCCAAACGTAGGTCCCTCTTCGTCGCTACTATCACTCGTTCCATCTTCTGTTCCGTTTTCCTTCGATGGGCCTTTTGAAACGGACATTGCATTTCCCGAAACAAGGGGATTCGCATGCCAATCGATCTCTTCATCATCGCTATCGACCTCTTCGGTTGGTCCACCTCTGAGGTCTTCCCTTTCGAAAGCTTCAGCTTGCGCATTGAAGTCATCTATCGAAAAGAAACCATCATTCAATCCGAAACGATCTTCCGTATATGTGTCGTGTTTACTTTCGTCATCAGATTTAGCGGAAGCAGCATCTTCATCAGATACCTCATCGATCTCATTCCCAGTGTCCAATTCACTGTCAGTAGGATCATTATGCTCTGAGCCAGTGCTCATGTCAATATCGTCATCATGGTCGATTACCGACTCTTTTTCAGAGTCTTCTATTGAGTCGTGTCCAGGTCCTTCGAACTCGGAAACCGACCCGGCAAGATGGGCTGAAGGGGCTCGCGCCGATTTCCTAGCATGGATACTATCGCGCTCTATTTCTTTGCTAGTTGAATCAAGAATTCGGATGGCTTGTTCCCATATTTGGTCCGATGTAAATCCTTCCACATACAGCTGCTTCAACTGCAAGACCCGATCTGCTTGGTCTTGTCTGGCCTCGGATCTCTTGCGTTTTCTGGTGCTCTGCAGTCGAGATGTCTGTGAGTTGTTGACGGATAATGCGATTGTGTCAAAGAAATACTTGGTCGATCCAGCTATAGCACCATGCAGTTCTGTTGTCGGACGGAGAAAGGACCAAGGCGTAGCCAGCGTCGAGTGAAGGGGTTCACTTGGGGTTGACCCTTCAATGGTATTTGGAAGCGAGCGACTCATCCTTCAATATGATCAGTCAAAGATTCGCCTGCTCAGGAGCAAAGGAAGGGTGGAGTCTGAGAAGGTAGGTCTCGAAAAAATCGAAAGCCTAAAGAAGGGCGGGAAAAAAAAAGTTCGGGACAGTAAGCAGGCGGTCAATATGGCGGTGAGAAGGCAAGTCTACTGAATTTCTTTGTGCATATTTATGACAGACGACAGGATGAAAATGACAAGACAATAACATCAAATATCTATATGTGTGTATCAAACTGAAATTCTACACGACAGAAATAGTATGCATAAACGTGTATTTGCACAATATTGGCAGCAGAGACATTATGGAAAGCCGAAAAGTGGCGAATATCTACAATGCTAATGAAGCACAAGAGATCAAATTAGGTATTAAAAAAATTGAAAGATAGCAATGCTGCAATGATAATGATGAAGATAGTCCTGTCACATCTGATCTGATCCCCACATGGCCATCTTACCGGCTGACGGCACAAAAAGGTGACTGACTAGTTGACATTGCAGTGAAATCCATAATTGTGATATGACCCTGGAGAACAAAAGCGTTATTTGATCTATCATCATCATCGCCATCATCATAATGAGGCACATTCATTATCTCGAGTCACAATTACCTGTTTGAACAACGTCACTTCATTGAAACCGTGGTGTCTACGATTGCGGAAAACCATAGAACCAACATACTTGGGGTTAGCCAGGTCAATACATGCAAAACAATACCCTGGTTTATGTACTTCTACAGTGTGGAAGGGCGCCGGCCTCTGTTTCCTAGGGTTTGATTGTCCGCGAAATGTTCAACGTCACTGTGACGACAGGCCCGGTCCTACACAGGTTACTCACGAAATGAGACTGATATAAATCGACGAGCAACCTGCTCTTTTCTATTCACCACATGTTTCAATTCTTCAGTTATAATCACTTTGAATCTACGAGTCACCAACAAAGTTGAGAAACAAATCATTACCGAACGTACAAGGCCGGAAGACATAGCACAATGCCATCTCAATTTCAGCCTGGTAAGTGCAACTTGCCCGAACAGCAGGAATCCATGGGCTCAAAAGAACCCTGCAGGCCATCGTGTTCCTATTCAGCACCTAGAGAAGCCTGGATTACAGGCAGATTTAAAAGAAGCTCCTGTGTCCACTCATCTTCCGACGGAGGATGGTGGATACCAACTCTATAAGGCAGCTGGAAAGCTGGATGGTAAAAGAGCCATTATTACCGGGGGTGACTCAGGAATCGGACGCGCCATTGCTCTACTTTTTGCGATGGAAGGAGCATCGAGTCTCATCGTGTATTTGCCAGAGGAAGAAAAAGATGCGCAGGAAACCAAGAAACAGGTTCAAGAAGCCGGCCGTGAATGCCATTGCTTGCCTATTGATCTCCGAAAAAAGGAGAACTGTAAAAAGGTAATTGATGTGGCTTTGCAGTCCCTTGGTGGCATCGACATACTTGTCAACAACGCTGCATTTCAGCACATGCTTAGTGACATTAGTGAATTGTCCGAGTAAGTATGGAACAGTCATTTTCTCGACGGAAACGATGCTGACAGGTAGATAGGGATCAGTGGGAAAGGACATTCGATACCAACATTCACCCGTTCTTTTACCTTTCCAAATACTCCCTGCCTCACATGAAAAGGGGTTCAACTATAATCAATTGCTCTTCGGTTAACCATTACATTGGTCGACCTGATCTCCTTGATTATACATCTACCAAGGGAGCCATTGTAGCGTTTACGCGAGGTTTGTCCAACCAACAAGTTGGTAAAGGCATAAGAGTCAATTGTGTCTGCCCTGGTCCAAGTATGTCCCTGAGTACCTAGCTGGAACAGA
Organism: Aspergillus intermedius; assembly: GCA_039880815.1. Lineage (NCBI taxonomy): Eukaryota > Fungi > Ascomycota > Eurotiomycetes > Eurotiales > Aspergillaceae > Aspergillus > Aspergillus intermedius. The sequence goes on along the minus strand of JBDODA010000002.1, from coordinate 667,241 downwards.
TAGACGTGTTGACCAAGTCTTCTAGTCTGGACCCCTCTTATTCCCTCGACAATGCATACGTCTGCAATGGAGCAGTTTCACACCGTGCCCATCGGTCGTCCAGGACAGCCCAGTGAAGTCGCTACATGTTTCGTTTTTCTTGCAAGTCAAGACAGCAGCTTCATCTCCGGCCAATGCTTGCATCCCAATGGTGGCGTCGTGGTTAATGGATAGTCGGAATTGAGATAGATTAGAATAATTGAATACATCTATGTTCAAAAGCTAAGCTAAACCCCTCAAGCCATGTAATGGAGTTAAGCTGTAAAAGAAGCACGGAATATGCTATAGATCTGATTCGGATGCAATGATCACAGGACGTTTCCACCATTCAATAATTTCAAGGCAATACATCCACTAGATGCCCCTGCTATACCGGTATTTCTTAAATCTTTTAATAGTGTACACAGTTGACTAAACGCTGCAGTGTCTCATAACGAATTAAGGAAACTAACGACGGTACCACATGCGTGTAATTCTTGTGTGCCTCATTTTCTTTTGAAGCTGGAAAATGCCATACATCAGAGCCTCGGATGTAGGTGGGCCTTGGAATGCAAGTTAGCGTTGAACTCCATCTATATAAAAGGGTCAATTGGCACAAACATCCTGGAACATAGACATCAACAGGCACGATTCTATCACAGCCTCGGACAACTGAGTAGCTGTAGTGATAGTAACCACCACCATTTGCACAACTACCCATGCTAATAACCCAGCGCGGGTCAGGCATCTGGTCATAAACTTGCCTAAGAGCAGGTGCCATCTTGTTCGTCAATGTACCGGCGACAATCATGACATCTGATTGACGAGGCGAAGCTCGGAAAATGATTCCCAGGCGGTCTTGGTCGTATCTAGGAGTTGACAAATGCATCATCTCAAGAGCGCAACATGCAAGTCCGAATGTCATCGGCCACAGGGAACTCTGACGAGCCCAGTTGGTCACCTGATCGAGAGTAGTTCTAAGGTCCACGGAAAGAGCGGTTAGTGTCCGACAGAACACTGGGGTCTAATTCTCGCCGGGAACACAAACAGGACATATTGCATCGCACCCTCCTTCTTCTCCTGACTCGGCAAAGGCACCTCCCTTCGCACCTTGCCAGATGCCGTGAGCGGCTGGCCCGAGTGCCCTTGACGCTCAAGTGCAGTGGCCGACTTGCTCGAAGACGTCGACAGGGATGCTGTTGGCTGAATGTGAAGGCCCGCGGTCAGGCATGTGCGCACTGGGACTTGTCAGCAAAACCTCAATCAAGTCGAAAAACAAAATGCTCACCAGAAAAAGCGCCAGGAATGGCGCGCTTCGGTAGGTGCAACATGACGAATTCCTTTGATGAGTGTGAACTGAACAATTCCTTTTCAAACTGAGTAGACCTATTCCGAAGCTCTGTCGACGTTGAAGCACTGGTGGCAATGATAGTTGAAGAAAGACGCTGCGGGCTTGCGGCTCCCTTGTCACTAACGGGTTTTCATGTGACAATACGCTTGCTTGTGAATGGCCAACACAGCTGATCATGGCCGTTTATGCGTAATGTATTGTAATAAATTTGAAATTTAGAATACATAATGCTGTTCCACCTTGTAAGTACAATTCAAGCCTTTATCATTGGGTGCCACCAATTACAGTCAAGTCTCGCTATAACGAACGAATCTTGGCAGCCAATTTGCTGATTATAGGCAATATGTATTCGCTATATAAAAAATCCTTGGCATTGATATATATCATTATCAAATCCATCCATCTAGCATAGTCTGCATACGCCGGTCCACCTCTTGGTAGACTAAATGCCGCTCCAACCGCTGAAGACATTGAATATCACTCTGTTGGGCATCTTCCTGAAATTCGTCATATAAAAGCAGAGTCCGGAGGCAATCTAAAGCCTGTTTCACTGATAGTGGCTGCACAGGTGGTATATCCTCAGGTTCCAGCTCAAATCCTGACTCCACATTGTGGCTTAAATGGAAGGAAATAACTTCATTTAAGTCATCATTGTCTGCAATATCCACCATGTATTCATTAGGAGGGTTGAGAAAGTTATGGAGACTCATAGCCTCTCTGATTTGACCCACACGTTGGGCTTCAGTATAGAGAGTAGAGAGATCTGGAGGTGGCTGACTTGGGAGACTTGGGATTTGAGGCTGAATAACTGTGCTCTTTCGAAAGCAATTGTAGACAGTAATATTGCTTATATCATATTTACATGCCTGAAGAATCCAATGCACGGCATGATATAAGGAAATAGAAGAGGTCGGATCCAGATTAAGCTCATAATTTTCAATCATATATTGCAGCCACCTCTTGCGATGAAAGACTTTCAGATTATTGATGATGCCTTGATCAAGAGGTTGATAAAGACTTGTCAATTGGCTGGAAGGAATTCGACTCGGATATTAGGTGGAGGTTGTGCTAATTCAACGCCTTGAATATGGGTACGGAAGTTGTCTAATAAGAGAAGAATTGATCGGTTTCCTCCTACGTGAGAGTAAAAGGATATAAGCCATTCTCTCATTATCAGAGAAGTCACCCAGGCTTTCTTATTTGAGCGCCAAACACCTCCAAGAGCTTGAATCTTGACCCCACGAAGAGAATGGGGAACTTTTGCTTGTCCAATTATCCAGAGAGGAACCCGGTCAGAGCCTGTACAATTCGTACAGGCAATTAGAGTAATCCGACTTTTATCCTTTCTGGGCCCAGATCGGTTTTCAGTTGCCAATCCAGATGTAGGAGATTGTCGCCAAAAGAGCCCAGTTTCATCCATATTATAGATATCCTCCTCCAAAACTCTCCACAAAGTGTTTTGATAGACTTCATCTCTTCAGCAGCTGATTTAGGCACAGAAAGAGCTTCTCCATGATTATTTTGCTTCTGAATCTTGTAGCGCTTTTTGAAGCCAACAAGCCATCCGACACTGAATTCTGGGACTGGTTGGTTCTGGTATTCTGGGATTTGATGTCAGATATGTCGTGCCTTCTCAGCAAGGATTTCGCCAGTCACAATTCCACCTCGGTTTTGGATGATTTGTTGCCAGTCATATAGGATTTCTTCAAGAAGCGGCCAGTTCGCAGTCCGGTGCTTTGAGGAGAGGGAGGAGGAAGGGATATTCTGGTGAAGAAAAAGATAGCGGTCAGAAAGGATTTCACAGACAGTAGAGGCGCTGATTTGATGATTAATTTCCTTTTTAAACCAAGGAATAAGCTCACGTTGACGTGGCTTAGGATATTGCCTCTGGTACTGCTGCCGGAGAGCTTTTTTTCTGACTATCGAGGATTGCTTTACGAGGCATTTTGGATGGCAGGTTTTAAATGGATATAACGAATTTGTGGCAAAAGAAAAGCGGATTCGAAGGAGTCAAGAAGTTGTGGATTTTATATGGGGAATTAATTCGGGCGGATAAATTTGCTCGCTATAACCAGAATTCGCTATAGGGGTGCTTCGTTATAGCGAGACTTGACTGTAGCTAAGCTGTCCCGATGGTTAGGTATGCCATGTTCTACTTTATACCTCTTCCAGCATTTGAAGAGTTAGTCTGTTACCTTTTTTCATCCAATATATCCATTAGATTACTATTGCTTCTTTGATATGAAGCTTATCCCCCGAACGTGTAAATTTGCGAACAAAATGCTATACTTGGAAACATGATAATGATAAAAATAACATCCCAATATTTCGATCGTTGAAATCATTATTATGAGCATGTTTAACATAAGAATGAGCAGGAATCGGCTTACGAACGCTCGTTGGAAAGAGCCTGGGTTAGCAGCCTGCTTTAACGTTCTGAAATATTGTTTGGTTAAGGCAAAATACAGAGATCAGCTGTACGGAGAAGTACATAGATGGATAAGTAAATGCTCACCGCCTTCGACACGGCTTCTAATTTCAACGCGTACAAGTCCTTCAATAATTGAGATACAACTATTATTGGAATTCCATTCCGCTCGATAGACCGACTTCGATCCCGAATGCCAGGTTTTATGCGGTGGGATAATATAATTTGAATGGCGGTTTAATTTCACAGTCATTCTTTTCAGGGTCGACGCGATGTTCGTACCTAAAGCGACCTCTTCCCTGCGCAGTTCGCGTAGGCGTCAGCGCACAAGCTCCGGCGAATCTATCAAACAACACAAGGCCAAAAGGCAGCGATCCGCCCAGGAAAATGTCGAGTCTGAGTTAGAGAATGATAGGATCGAGTGCGACTATCAATGTGAATCTGTCGACTTGCGGGTGTCTGAATCGGACAAAGCCAAAGCTGAGGCTACTGAAAATACAGGGGCCCAAAAGCAGATTGCGATCAGGGGTCCAAAAAAAACTGAGAAGCGAGATGATGACAATGACATCGATGGAGCGGTTGTTCTTGTTTGTCTTCCATATTCTTGTATTCACTAGGTTATATCCGTTATTGACTGAATGTGCAGTCAAAGACAAATCTCTACACAGTTTCACAATTGCCTGCCTTGCCGGACCAAATACGCGAATCTCAATCAGGTACGTCGCAAATAGCTTCGCATGATATATTTGTTGCTGACGGAATCAACAGGGAACTTCACATGCTCCTTCGGGACCGGCCACGGATATGCATTATTACTGACACAATCACATGCTGTAATCTGGCCTTACCTGAGTTCCGCTTCGTCACCATCCCCAGCTGAAGTTTTTACCCTATCAGTGCCTGAGTCCTGCAGAAATCCTACTGCAGAAGCACCTCATGGGGTCCTTTTATCGACTGCTACAACCGGTCCCCCGGGCTTAATGGTGATTATACCTTCCACTGGAAAAATAGTTTACTGGGAAACCGTGTCGAGCGCCACCTCATTCGGACTATCCAGGCATAAACAGAATGGACTGCAGGGTTCTATCTCAGGCTTGTTGTATGGGGAGCAGATCACCGAGGTGGTCAACGGAGAACCCTCTGGCGTTATCGCAACGCTATCATCAGGAAGAGTCGTTCAGATAACTGTCAGGAGCTCGCAGGGGAAGCCGACAATTGTTTCGAATTTTCTGCGGAATTCGACAAATGGCAACATGGGGCTCCTGGGTGGTATCAGAAATGCTCTGGCGGGTGGCTTCTGGCGAAAAGAGGTTGCTGCGGTAAGACCCGGGGTATCTCGTCAACGTGGGCAGCGTGATATCTTAGTTGCTACAACGAACGGTCTTGTGGAAGTCTGGGATACGCACTGGAGCAATGGCAGCATCTTGAGAACACAATTCGACATCAGGCAGCACTTGGCTGAGTCTCTTGGTCCAAAGTTGGCCGATGAATCTGGTGATTATACCCTCAAAATTCTTGACTTAGCTTCCGGTGCTGGCAACGACAGTAATGTGCGCGGGTCACAAGCCCCCGAAACAGAAAAGCGGCCACTTTACTTCGTTGTGGAACTGCCGCAGGGACCTAATTCCACAAGTCTATGGGTAGTTCGAATGGTCTTATCTGACGACGGACGTGTTTGGTCTACTCGCCTCATAGACTTGCATCATACTCGATCAGGCTCGAATGAGTCAAAGCTACGGTTATTCGTTTCGAAAACTGGCGATACGGGCTTTATCGTCATTGGACAATCTATCATTGTATTGTCGTTGGCCCAATTTGATGACACAATAGCGCCGCAAGATTCGCACCCACTGCCTTTGCTCTTCTCTGACAGAATTGATCTTCGAACCGGCAACGAGTATGAAATATTAGGCAGCGGCTTTGAGGAGGCAGCCCACCATAATCCGTTACCTGCTTGTTTTGTAATGGTTAGGGGTTTCGGGGTTGTGCGCGTCTCAGCAGTGCCTCGCCGATGCGGTGCCGGCGGAGAACATGTGACAACGGCCAAAAATAAACTTGAACAAGCCGTATTCTATGGGACTATGGTAAGAAATCCGTTGGATCTGGCCAGTAGAGGAGGCTTGGATTTCCCTGTCGATGAATTGGAACAAGCGGCTCTCGAAATTTGCAGGGAATTACTGCAATCAAATTCAAGATACATTCCATCGTCCGGTATCCCACTTGATCAGAATTTACGATCACGAGCAAAAGCCCTAGATGATCTCGCATCTTTGCTTACGCAGCGTGGCTTACCTTTTAATAATCCAACACAATGGGAACTCTTATGGGGGGCCGAAAAGCTCGCTGCGCAGAGGGCCATGTGGAAAATAGAGGGGGAATTGAGAAGGAAGAACGCTGATGAGCCAACTTTCTTGTCTCGTGTCATCGATCAGATGAGTGAAAAGTTTAAGACGAAGTTCGATTCACGGCATAGTGATAGTGATTATGTCCGCCATTGGTTCCTTCACGATACGTACAGAATGGAGCATATCATCCCTTGGATTTTCAACGCCATAAAACCCCAGAAAGGCCAATCAAAGCAAGGACGGAAGATGGCGGAGCAAATATTCCAAGCGAGTGAGTTCTCGCTCGCAGTATTGGAAACAGCTTTCCGGTTTAGAGATGAGCATGCTAGTCTCTATGGCCTTAACGAAGATTTTCTAGAGGATGGTGTTCTAGTTACCGGCTATGAGGATTTACCAGAACCTTGGACGTCCCATAATATGGCCTACGTTGAGACTGGGCACTTGTTGGATCTGGAGCTTGGGAGTTGTATGGCTTGGATCCAACAGACAATGTGCACTGTTGACGCACCGTCAAATGATATTGTGGATGACATCTCCAAAAACTGCGCTAGGCAACTGCGTGTCCTAAGTCAAATGCATGGCGAGCGAATCCGTTGGCTTTCGTCTCAAGGAGATCCCAAATCAATGGACGAGATTGTCTCGGCTGAGCAGTCACATGTCAAACAGCGCAGATGGCAATTATTCAAATTAGCTGGTATTGGGCAACTTGACGATGCCATTAGTTTGGCAGAGAAATTTCGAGATATGAGCGCATTAGTGGAGCTCATAATTGAGCTCCAAGATCAAACGAAATGCCAACTTTTCTCCGAAATCAATTCAGATGACCCCGATGTTGTTGTCCTCGACAAGGAATCTGGTGAGCTCGGCAGGAAAATCTCCCATTATTTTGAGAAATTTGGTGAATCTTGGGCAAATGCTTTCTTTTCCCGTCAGATTTCAATGGGTCAGTCGGGTGTGTTATTTGCCATGAGGAAGTTCCAGCCATTTGTCACTCGGTTCCTACGCAAGAACCCGGCTTATCAACGACTGAGTTGGATTAATGATGTTGTTGGTGAAAATGACTACAGCACTGCTGCCCAATGCTTGAAAAACTTGGCCATTGAGCAGGAATCCGATCTCTGGAGTCACCGTGTCGAGCTGTCTTTGGTGAAACTTTCAAGTCTAGCAGCGTGGGAGAGCACAGGCTCAATCCATTCCATACACCAGAGTGAGATCAAACGCCTTGAAGACTATGCCGAACTAGACGCTGTTCAGGAGGTCATCCATGCACACATTACGCCGGCATTGCAAGATGCCATTGATCAAAGAGCTGAAATAGATCTAGCAGTAGAACAGTTCGGGGGGCATATTGCTGAACATAGGCCTTCGCTCCATGAGGTGCTTGCTAACGCGCTTACAAGGGTGGTTGCGCGAGAAGTGGTGAGTATTGACCAGTTGGTTGATCTCTTGACATTACTTGACACTACTCGGGCTCCTGATTATGAGCAAACCGAGCTTCCTGGGAAAGAGTTTTACTTAGCTCTTCGTGCTATACGTCTGGGGTGTTGCGGTCAAAAAGATCGGTCATATACTAGCGCTTTGCAAAAGCTGGTGTGGAGGAGGTGTATGATCAGGGACAGTTGGGAGGGCATGGGCACGGGAGCAACTGCGGAGGGCTTGAGTAATGAAGCTTATGACACTGCACTGTTTCACACGCTGGTCTTGTGCTTAAAAGATCGTAAGTCTCTCTCTGCCTCTTTCTCTTTTCCTTTTTTTTGGGGGGGGAGGGTGCTTGTATCTGACCATATTATAGAGCATGAGAATGATAGCTCCCTCTATGTCCCTATTTCGCCGGCAGATGTGACGCTGAGTGAATCGGAGTTGGATGTTCTCTGTTTGCAGTTTCGTTCAGAACAGAGAGCCCGGGTCGCTCGCGACCTCGTTAAAGAGAGTGAAACATTTTGTCGTTATATGGAATTGGGAAATCTAGAATTCTGGTTCAAGGATCTGCTGTCTTTTGCACAGATAGTTGCTGCGTCCCCTGGCGAGGCAGATGACTGAGTCTACGTTTCCACTCCATGACCTTTGAATGAATGATCTTTTCCTTCCTCTAGTGTCGCGGGCCATTATCATTGTTTAGGTCTAATTTTTTGTAGTGATCATTTTTTTTTAAAAAAAAAAAGAAGAAAAGAAAACCTGAAACGCATTGCTCTGTTGAAAATTCGTGCTATTTCAATAGGTTAGGGTCCATCCTGACTGAAAATATGTTAAATACAAGGCAGCCTTAGGGAAAGGAGATCTTCAGAATTCTATGGAACCATTAAACAGTATATGATCTAACTGAGCCTTCTGGCTAAACCACAAACTCCAATATGGATGTCAGCGTTATATGTGGAATAATCAATAAACAATTCTCGGAAGTAATAAGGAGATCTGCCAATGTTCTTCAATTCTAATTATACTCCCGTCGAGCATAAATTATTGTTGTTGAATAGCTTAATATGATTCGAATATAAAGAATATTTAAGCACTGCCGCATATGTTATAGTCGTAAAATTTTAGAGTACTTATGAAATGCATATAAACTTCACATATAGGTAGATATATTTGAAGTGCCGGTTGTGAATAATAAGTTTCATACTTCGTAATAGAAGCTTGGAGAGCAGTCTTTATCTCAATATTCGATTATATTTTACAAGCACTTCTTTTCGTGCATAACTTACCTATCGAATCAATGAGAGTTCGTTTTTCATCTTCAATAGTCTGAGCCATCACAGTGACGACGTCACACCCTGTATTGCTCATTACATATCCCTTATCTAAAAGGGAGATGACATTTATTTTAATGATGTAAATTGCTGCTAAGTTAACGTATAAAAACTAGATTTATAAAGATTAGGCATCAGGGAGTCAGACATGTAAGCTCATATAAACAGACCCATATCTCTCTTGGCATTGGAACATTTTCTAATTGGTGCGTGCTATTTAAATTTTTATAGGAGTATGATTTTATTGTAGAATACAATTATATAAGAGAAAAATGCACTACTAATTATAGATTGTCATATGCAGGGTCGGACACAGGTATATATGGAATTGACGAACAGGATAAACCACAGGTCAGGCTATCTACAGGTTCATAGACAAGATGCAGCTCGAAGAGCTGCAACAGGATCGGACATCAGGCGCGGAGAAATATCATCGGGTCACGTGTAATCACGTGTACATAACAGGCTGGCACTGACATGGATTATATAGCATAATAACTTACCAATCGAAATGAAGATTAGTCTGAGCCATTCCTTTGCATCTTCTCAATATCCTGTTCAGTAAAGCATTAATATCATGATACTAGGATTATTAATATAAAACCCTATTTTCAGTCCGACGCTATGGTGGTATACTTTAGTTAAGCACCAAGGACATACATTGCGTGTGAGAAAGTAGCCCGTAGATGATACAGTGAGTATTATTGAGAGATGTATGCTTAAGCATAGTACTAATTACACAACCATTAGCAGAGGTAAGAGTTTATGTCATTATCACATGACATGCAGATGCTCAGTAACCAACACAATTATATCGTATACAAGCATGAGTCTGCTATATAGCGTCCATGCTCTGAAGACTGTATGCAGTCAGAAAGGAATGAAAAAGAGGCCTCCAATTACGTAATCTCTACTAATAACTAAGTTAACTACCTGCCCATACAAAGATTATAAATGGTATAACTAATACGCTTTGGTAGTCATTCATTAAAGAAGAGAATGATCTCTCTGGCTCTCATTGAGATATCATTGATGCTGTAGGAGAACAGCTCTAATGAAAATCCTTTTGTATCTTTTGTTCTAGTATTTTTTAAAAATGGGTACAAACTACATGGATTTGTTTATTTCATTACGGAGCAAAGCCTTGCAGTCTAAGTAATAAGAATCCCAAAGCTCAATGCTGATTGCCCACTACAATTGATGTGGTAATGTGACTTGATTTAACATCACGTGTACATTTTACTACGCTTTTAAGCGTATTACAAATGAAAGAGTTTGTATTATATCTCTCTAGAATTTCTTTAGTCAATATTCCACTATGGTGCTACCTAGAAGTGTGAATAAATAACGTATTCCACCACCGAGTGGGCCACACCACCGGAGCGGGCCACCGCTGTATTCCATATAAAATGGCATTTTTTAGAATGATGGTATATCAACCATCAAGCATCTCGAACTTCTGAAATTAAACCTACAATATAATATAAATATAGGCTCTAGAAGCTATATTTTGATTTTATAGAGTATAAGATATGTGCATACCTTCTAACCTCATACCATCTTAAAATACAATAAATACGGATGTAATTCATATTGCCTTGTAAACCAGAAGATTTTATAGTCTCTTTTTCTAATATATGAAAATTCAATACTATACTATATCATAAATCCCTATCCAAGGCCTTCTAGATGCTTGGTGGTTGAGTTACTATCATTCTAAAAAATGTCATTTTATATGGAATACAGCGGTGGCCCGCTCGGTGGTGTGGCCCACTCGGTGGTGGAATACGTTAGTTACTATTTTTATTCATAATAGCAACATTAAAATAATTAAATATCATTTATTTATCTCATTGTTATTCAATTCTTCAAGAATTAAGTGGGCAAGCTGGCGAAGTAATATTATATTGGTGAAGGCCTAGGACGTAGGAGTGGATTACTAGATATACAAAATAAAATATAATTAAAATGCCAGAAGGGGCTGGATTGGATCCTGGAAGCCATTTACAAACATATAGAGAACATTAAGCCAAGGTAGAATTTTATATGACAAATATATAGTTCTTGGGCCAAAAAGTCTACGTAGTTCTCCGCAATCAAAAAATACATGTATAATCACTAGAATATTTCTTTGAAGTGGCTGAGCCGCCATACCCATTGATTCTGCTTCCCTTTGCCAAGCTCAACAGAGCATTCATTCATCACTCCATATAACCTTGCTCCGCTGGTCATGTATTCAATCCTTGCGCACGTATGCTTCTTCATAGCTAATTTAGTATTTCCTCAGTTAATCGAGGCCTTTTTCGTGCTCTCCAGTGACCATACCAAGATTCTTTTAACATGCGTGAATTGTGTGTTAGAAACGAACATGCCAGTTAATTTGCAGATGTCTTCAATTTTGATAAAGGGATCCCGCTTGATTTGTAAAAGAATATATGGCTTATCAGTATCAGAAAGGATCTCTGGCCGTCCAATGCGTGGAAAACTAGCGCGACTTTTAGAGAGGCTGAAATGTCGCAATGATGGTTTGACTCGTCGTCTATGGTAAATTCATTTCGCGCTGAAAATCGGCTTTTTTTCTGGCCTGCGGGGAATCGGCCAACTATGATCCCCTATTGAAAGGGTTTAATTCCTTCCTAGTCCTATTAGAACCAATAGACAGTAAAGGAGGCGAGGCATGGTGTAGATTTTTTAGAAGATAATGGGACAATATCAGGTTCCGCGTCGCGCGACGCGGAATTACGTAGACTTTGTCATGTGACCTGTATATTAAAGAAAGGCGCACAAAATCTCGGTCTGATAAAGCCTTTTGTACATATAAAGCAAGCTTGTGATATATGAACAGATCTTGACTTAAAAAATAATGAAACGGGGAAAGACCCTCAGTCCTAATTTAATAAATACCCTATATGAAAGTGAAGCCCCTCCCCCTAATTGCCCTCTAAGCCTGTGATCAAGCCTTTCAAGAGGTGAACTGCGGAATGTTATAGTTAAATGAATTATCTGATGCGTATTCTACATTCTTTCACTACTGAGGCTTCATTCTGCGGTAGACCTGGACATTGTCCTTGGGTATACCCAAGTGTTGGGTATGTGTATCGAGTCTGTACCCAAAACCCATCTGGGTATACCCGAGAATTTACCCAAATACCCAAATTTTTCACTATCTGCAGTAATCCCATGACTTGCATAGTTTATGCCACGGTAGTATTTTTTTTTAAAGTAATGAAGCTAGTAATCTAAATAACCAGTAGTCCTCAATATTACCAACGCTCGGGTGAAGTCGTATTTGTAGGTTCATAATATTTTTTTTTGATAAACTGATTTCTAGTTCATATCCATTACTGAGAAAATGTCATAATGTAATACCATATCAATTCAAAATTGTCAAATCTGAGACCAAAGAGGTCTTGCGGGCACCTATGGGAGAAGCGATTCATCTTCATTTGCAGAATCTTCAGGGAAAGCGCTACTCCGTCTCTATGAAGCAGTGCTATCCTCTCCAATCAGCACTGTGGGTTGACTCTCAGTCATCAGAATCAGGTTTTCTGCCTCATCATTTCATCTTCCTCATCGTCACTAATGAGTTCAACAGAATCAATACTAGACTGGTTGGACTTTATTATTAAATAGAATTGGTTACTAGCGGAAGCATAATGGCAATTTGCTGTAGAAGCATACATCATTTCGCAGAAATCAGTAACAAATTCTTTTTCTAAATTATCGTTGATAACAACGATAGGTACATTCATTTTCCAAATCTTTCGCAGAATGATAAAGCATTAATATAATATTAAAATAAGAACGAGTGATAGCTACTTTCATTATTTATATTTAAGATTAATATTAAGACGAACTTTTTTGATTCCAAATTTTTTATGAGAGCTCTTAAAATAAGTTATATATATTATAAATGACAAAAGGATATGTACTACACATTCTAAAGATCAATATTTTTGATAATTGGATTATCTATCATCTATAAAAGTATCTCTCACCCTTCTCTCCTCCCTTTATTACTCCTGAAGAACCCTAACACCTTTAAGAGAAAGATAGCTAAAGCTGCATCATCTATCTGGGTGCCCTCTAATGGCTTAGGCTTAGAGGCTAAGTGCCTAAGATATTATCATGATTTTTACTCCTCTATAGGCATGGGCTCTGCATCTATTAACTCAATATCGTACTGGCTAAGTCTGTTTTTTTCAGCAACTGAAAAGCCAGGATAGGGACCGCAGTTCACGCGTAGCCATCGCACCGTCTCAATGGTTGATATCGACAAGCACCGCCATCCAAATAGACAAACAAAGCACTTAGCGCGCAAAAACCCTTGAATAAACCCTTTTTTTTAGATGGATACGTCTTTTCTATTTCAATATTCGATATTCTCGTCGATGGTTACGCTAGTTTAGATAATTTGTTAGTATCTACTAGTCCGAGCCTGTGACAGCGCGGTCCTTTCTTGTAAGTATCAATGACTTCACATCTTTTGATGTTCATTAATGAGTATCTCTTCGAAAGCAATAGAATCAATCAAGAGCATATAATCAATAAAACCAAGTGGTAATTAAAGATATTTTATACATAAGTATATACATACAGAATAGCCAAGCAATCTTATTAAAATTACATAATCTAATACTGTCTAATTAAGAGATATAAGGGGTGCAGTCATTGAAGACTCGTTACATCTGCTAAGCAGCATTCCATTTAACGTATTCCACGGGCGAACCACGCGTACGGCCAAGCCGCACACTCTCATTCTCATATAAAATAGCACTTTCCAATTCGCTACAATCTAATCAAAATTTTTTTAGATTTTAACTCAATATTTTAGACGGCGTATTTCTAGATAAATAAAAAGCCTATAACTTACCCCACATGCGAATGTCACACACGGGCGAATGTCTCACGAAATCGCTCCGTCGCGACTTTAACCCGAACATTTCCGCCAATACACGTAAAATTCCATTAAAACTGTCCAGAACTGCCTTTTTCGGACATCTTTAATACTATCTGATAGGAACGCACATTGTGTCCGACCTTTCCACAATTGCTACATCGCCGTGCGTCTCAGTCCGCAGTCGCCGACCAGCCCTAATGCGTGTTTCCTTAGTTGTACCTCAATCTCCAGTTGATCCTCTAATTTCTGAGCTTCCTGTATAGAAAGCGACCCTACTTTACTTAGACGTGTTTTTTTAGCCCCCCAGCGTTTGCTAAGGGCCTCAGTTGCCGCCCGAAGATTATGAATCTCTGCTTCCATCAAATCTATCTTATACATCATCCTCGTCGTACCTTTTGCAAGGATATCAGCAGCATTCAAGATCGACGTTGGAGAGCTATATTGGTGAGGGGATATTCGGCTTTTTACAAAGTTCTTCTGGGATGATGCTTCAGTTGGGTTATTTGACGTTTAGAGACCCAGCTATGGTAGGTACTCGGTCGTGAATTTGAGTGTATTTCGAACAAGCGTAAACCAATGACAAATAACTTCTGAATCCTCGCATAGAGCTCTCTAATAGTCTTATTTCCGAATAAAACGAGTTCTAAATGCCGTTTGATAAAGGTGCTAGCCCCAATGTGTCCTGCATCGCGCACTGCAAGTAGTCGCTTGGCCATATCTTCCACACCAGACAACCGAGGAGGAAACCCTTTGGAATCTAGATCATGATATAGAGGAATCAAAATTCCTCTATATCAGGGAGCCTTTCTGGCTTGATATATTGCATCGTGATCGCCCATGCCATGCCGGCGGCGACTAAGCTTCTCGTGATCCACGTGATAGATCTTGCCAGCGGCTCGAGCGCTCAAATTTCTGTCGTTTTGCATAGCTTGAAGGGCTAATATACTTGATTTCATCATATTTCTGAGGCATCCTTGGTTGTGGTGATATTTGTGGTGGAAGTCGGAAGTCGCGTCGGAGCGATTTCGTGTGATATTCGCCCATGTGTGACATTCGCATGTGGGGTACGTTAAACGAAGTTTGAATTAATCTACTAAAATCACTGATAAATAAATTACAAGGATATCTTGGCGTGACCATGTAATTGAGAGAGCTATCTATGTATTATAAACATAAATAGCTACGATCAGTATATACACTTATAAAAAGCTCACTGACGTAATATAAGCCCATGCAACATTGTGATTGCAGAGTTATATGGATTGGAAACTGCTACTTTATATGAGAATACAGAGTGCGCGGCTCGGCCGTACGCGCGGTTTGCCCGTGGAATACGTTAAGTGACAATATAACATAACTCCCAAGCGAGCCGATCACCTCTGTATTGCATATAAAATTACACTTTTTCGCAATTCGTTATCTCAAAAATCAGATACATATCAAAAAGAAAATTCCAGGTAAAATATAAACGTATCTCCACAATGTATATATATAAGCTCATAATGAGCTTCTATGGTATAGCTATGACGTTCTTAGATTATACGTGAGTCAATACAATAATTAATATTTTTAATTCTGTAATATAATATAATAATGCTTAACAAGCTTATATAGAATGCCTGTAGTAGCTCTAGAAGCCATATCATGTAGTCTAGGATAGTCAGATATTATTAAATAAACTGCAAAAAAGTGATTAATCAAGATATCATGATGTACAGCGGGTTCATTAAGTTGTCTTTAAAGGGATTGATTGCCTCTATTGACAGTTCATGATTATATTTATATTATTACAGGGTCCTCAAATACCCATCTTCCCCTATTATATACATCCCAGTATTTAATATAATATTAATTTTTTTTCATTATATTTAAAGATTAATGTCTTAATCTAGCCTAAAAATAGAATCAGCTAAGAAAGCTAAGATCTATCATGTCATTTATGAAAGGAAACATTAACAAGGATCTACGTATATCCAAATGCCGTTTCAAAATATAGTAAAGGTGGTTTATTGAGTGCCCATGTTATTTTTTAGTAAAGGTAAATTCTATTCATCGCAAGTCTTTTCATCTTATAAAAATGATCTTGGATTAGATAGAGCTTTGTCTTGGGATGATGCCTTAATGGAAGCTATATTATGTATCTAGTGAGTGTGTGTATTTGTGACCATCCTGCAGTATAAGAGAAGGACATGGATCGATTCTATTAATTAGACGGATAGATATATCAAATGTTTTATTAAACCTATGTAGAAGAATGGATCTCCACTGTCAGTTCAAAATACAGTTTTCTCGATAACCGTAATCACCCTATTTTTTACTCGCCTTAAAGAATTTATCCAGAGGCCTCTAGAATCCATCTTCATTAGAGATAGGATTTTCGAATTGAATCAGACCCTTAATAGACATCTTTCAGTTAAGGGAATAAATAAACTTTTGGGGATGGTCAATTTAGATATGGGTTCAAAATATCTAGATCATTTCAAGTGTAGGTCATTTAGTTTACAAAATATTGATACAATTAATACTTTTCGAAATCATATGGAAAGTTTGAAGACATTTCTTGTCGTTATTAGTAGATAAATGCCATCACAATCTTCATTCAGGTAATAATATATCTTTACAATTTTTAATATGTGAATTGGTTGGTTGAATAAATGCTCCTTGAAATGCAGGAGGTGGGCGGCTCGCTTGTGGATTACGTTAAATGTGCCCTTGATTAATAATACTGGTAGTTCTTTTACGCCCCCGTCGATGCATTTAATTGTCCAATCAAGCTATGAGGCTTTAACTGGGGCAGCAGTTAATATATTATATGATGAGCTGTACATATCGCGCAATGCATTGTTTGCTGATGCTGATGATATAGGAGGCAATTCTTTTTGCAAACATTGATTCTAGAGAGGCTGCTTGAGATTATTATAAGGAGGCTGTCTAAGATGGTTAAATGCTTTTGCGTTCTTCTATAATTGTCTACAATCACATTCTTACCTGAATTCAGGCCAATAATGCCTGCAATTAGATTAGGCTCGCTTGCGGATTACGTTATATAAAGATTGCCATTACTAATAGGGATCCTTAATTTTTAATGAATGTGTTGATCGGGCTGGGCTGTCTTGTTAGGGGCCAAGCCCGCAGTACTAATAACTAGCTAAAGCACAAGAGATTTCGAAGAAAAAAACGAATATTCAAGCACAAATCTATGTACATATGTGCGCCGTACAGGATTAGGTATCCTATCAGTAATCCACCCATCCCACTAACAAACGGCTTACGCTACAGCGTTAGCCTGTGACGTGTCTTTCAGTTTTAATTATATAAATGTATGGGATACCCGTTGTATATAGTCAAGTCAAACTTGTATGGTATTCAGATGTATTTTTTTCTCTGATTATGAAGCTGGCTATCTTTACTATAAGTCAATAAAATAAAATCTTTCATTGAATCCCCTTAGATACATAATCCAGAGCTCTCTAGAGTTATAAATCTTTTGCTTATTGAGATTGATCTAAGTTTACAGCAAGAGCAGAAGTGAATTAGGCATTGGAGATTCGAAATATGCGAGAATTGTAAAATCGTTAAGTTATTCCACGAACGAGAGGCGCCCTTTGAATGCTCACATCTCCACCAAGTTAAGAAATTTCAGATGATATTGTATATGATGCAACGCATAGTGTAGATATTACGGAAACTGAATTTTGCAGAGTTTTATAACCTGATTATCAAGTTATCGTTAATTACGCTGTATTTCACGATACAATGTGTTTAGCAAGTCTCGAATTCTGATAGCCTATACTTTTTTGTATAGTACTGAATAAGCAATTTACTTAGTAACGTAATCCACAAGCGAACCGCCCACACAAGCGAACCGCCCACCTCTGTATTGCATACTAAATGGCCCTTTTCCTAACCTTGATATATCAACAACAACAGTTCTAGGGGACCCAGGACTGCTAGAGAAATCATTCTTGAGTAGTGTACTTGTGTACATTTAGCTGGTATATCTTCTAAGTATGTATTTCTTCAGGTAACATATATTACAGCTATATTTAGCTGTATTTCTCTATTTATCTGTATCGTTGATCCATTGGGTCAAAATAAAGGGTATAGACTCGAATATATTGATTTCCTAATATACAGCTCCATGTTTATTTCAAAATTTCCCTTTTTCATATACTGGTTGTTGAGATATCGAGGTCAAAAAGGGTCATTTAGTATGCAATACAGAGGTGGGCGGCTCGCTTGTGTGGGCGGTTCGCTTGTGGATTACGTTATATACTTTCATATAGCTCAGCTGTTGTTGAGATATAAGCATTGAAAACTGTCGCATTTATATGGAAATACAAAGGGCGCCGCTCGCCCGTGGAATATGTTAGTTAACAGACCTAATTTACATGAAAACGTGAAGAGGTTTTATGAGACTTTAAATTGCCATATAAATTAGAAAGTGAGTTGGAGAGACGAGCAGAAAATCTGGAGATGACTTTGACTTATTTAAGTGACTACTTGATGCGCTACTCAAGAATGCTTTTTCTAGTAGTCCTGTGTCCCCTAGAACTGTTGTTGATATATCAAGGTTCGGGAAAGGGCAATTTAGTATGCAATACGAAGGTGGGTGGCTCGCTTGTGGAATACGTGATTTCTTTTATAACTGACTAAGCTAAATCTTTAATTAAATTCAGAATTGAGCATGGATAAATTTTGATAGTTATATCTGAACCAAGCTATTATTTTGTTAGCTTGTATACAAATAACTAATATTCTTTGACATTTTTCAGCTGATAATCGATTATTTTTTTTTGATCCTAATTATTTCCTTTACTTATATCTTGTCCAGTTGATCCCACAGGATCTTAGCTGTATATGTAAGACATGAAACTTTAACGAAGCTTCTTTATTTCCCATTTCCCATGCTTATTAATATTAAGAGCTGCCAATAGCTTTGTCAATCTTAAGAGGATAATTGAAGTTATTTACAGCTTCTTGAATAGATGGATAGACAGATTGTTGATCAAGCCATCTTAAGGCCATTCTAACTCTTTATAATAGACTAATATAAGTTCTATCTCTTATCGAACTAGACTACTCTTCCCAGAAGGAGAGAATAGGTAGACATTGAAAAAGAAAGAACTTGAAACATATCTGCTGCCTTGAGTCTATCTAGCAGATCTCACTTGCTAGAATAGCGTAATCTGACACCGAGCGAGTGGTATCAAGGTATCAATATCTCTTATAAAAAGCAGTTCTCAACCCTTCAGTTTTATCAATAACCATGGATGTGACATATCAAAATTCAAATAGTAGAATGCCCGTTACATTTTATACACATGAAGTGAACGATCCAATTCTAATACGTATTTCTCAAGTTAATATAAATCATAGCTATTTTTTTTCTTATTTATAAATAGCCCAGTGTTTATGGCAATAAATGAAGAAGTCTAAATTCCGAGAAGAATTTGACATACCCTCGAATACACCTTATGTATGTTATTGTGATTTGGGATTGCTCTTGTACTAAGTTTTATGCAGACAAAAGCTGCCATTTTGTATGATTGATACCCCTTGCTCTCGATTTCTGATCACGTTATAGAGACTGCTTAAAATGACAAGCAACAGCTGTAAAATATATCACGGCCGATGATTATATTGGTTTTCACTGAAGTAATAAAGGATTAGTCTAATAATGCGTGGATTACTGGATGATAGGTCCAAGATTGCTTATGAAGGGGTAGCTAAAATAGGTTATTTTGACTTCTCTTTCCCTCCTGCAATGCTGAAACAAATTGTCAACCTGTTCTAATAGTCAAAAAGCCTCCAAGCCCAGCATCAACTTAAGCTGCATTTTGTCATTTATCATACCGAAAAGCCACGTTTTTGAAACCATCTATGATCAGTCAACCAACCTACCCTCTGTATCCGGAATCATTTCATCTGATTCTGCCCTCCTTCAATAAATCAATTAACCACTGCCAAGAGTGGCTAGAATTAGAGAATCTTTGGGTGGATTTCAAAAAGATTGGGCAGAAAAAGGCATGGCAATATTGGCAAAATAGATATCTATATTAAAGAAGAGATGCCTTTTTTAATAATGGTTCACTTTGTGGCTTTAATCATCTGGAGTATTCAATGAAATACACAACACAGTATGATGAAGTCGATGGTCTCTCTTAAGGTGCTGGTGCTGAAATAGCAAGGAAGTCTGTCAAGAATTGTGATGAAATCAATATATTGGAGGAAGATGTCTGGCTGAGTTTATCAACATGCTCACTCAGCACACTTCTGGCTTATTGGAACTGCAAGAAGGCAAAATAAAGGCTTTTGTGACTGCTTGAGTTAATGATGTAAATAGCAGGGTAATAAAAAGGCCTGGATAACCGGGAGATCCTTAAAGAATGGCTTCTATGATTTGAAAAGAAGATGGCTGAGAGAAAAGTAGTCGTTCTTTTACATGACTTTCCTGTATATGATACTACATTAGGAGATATAGGGCTACAGCTGTAGAATATTATAGTTATCTAGCTCCCTGGCAACAAATCCATATTATCAATCTGGGTAGGGAATTATCAGAATTATCAAAAAATAGAGAGCATACGTAAAGCAATAGGTTCTCCTCATAATGGATACATTAATATAGAATATAATCATTTAAATTGGCTTTGGAGAGGATACCACTTAAGACTGCTTCAAAATGCTTTTTCCTCCAAGTCCATGAGAAAAATACAGTTCCTAGCAGCTATAATAATATTTATGCATAATCCGGCAATTACATTTCTCGAATGTTAAATAAATGCAACCTCTAGAAATCCATAAATATAGTCGAACCCCAGCGGGACGATATTCGTTAAGCCAATATTCGCGCTTAGCCGATACTACTCGCCTGCATCGATTTTCTTTTTGTCTTATGGAATCCCCAGAACGATATTCGCGTTAAAATGATAGTAGCAGCTGGATAGAATGCATCGTCTTAATGAGGCTTGACTGTATACACCAGTTAAATCCAGAAGAGTAGTTAATGACAGCTTAACAGGTACAAATGACATACTTAGTTTTTTATTTTGAATCTAGCGTATAGCTTCGATTGATTTAATATATAGAACCTGTTCTAGGAAGGGAGGAGTCTTCTAAGATAAGCCTCTTTCTATTGCACTTGCTTCTTCTAATTTGTAGATGATATTATTGTAAATCCTTTTCATTGCCTTGTATTCTTTTTTTTTCCATCATATCTGATGTTACTAAGTCAAACAAATATGAAAGATACATATATGGCATCACAGACCAGGGGTCCTTCTGACAGAACTGATTATGAAATCATTGATTCATCAATCTATGTACAATTGTCAATATGCTTTTAAAAGGAGGTAGATTTTCTATTCTAAATATATAGCATGCCAGACCGTGAAGGCGATTATTGTATCTATTTCAATAATATGTATTGATTGCTAGTGATCTTAGCAACATTATTAATTATATAGTCTTTGCGAGTTTCTTTAATTCTTTAAATCATTGCAAGATCTTTAGGCATATATCTATGATAGTCCCAACTGCTGGCTCTAGTGTAGCAGTAGAAGTTCTATTTCTTTAATAGTATATAATTGCTCAAGTATAACATAATCAATACAGAGTACCTGTTGATGGCAGCGAACAATTTGTACGTTAAATTTTGTAATAAAATCTTTTGAAATATCCCACTCCAACAGAGGCCTTTTAACTTATAATAGCCTTTTGCAGTTACTAAATTATGCTGCCTGCTGTGACGAAGATATAATTAGCCTCCATTTTTAAAGTTTTACTAGCCTTCAGAGCTAGTCAAGCTCTCTTCATCCAAAATAAAGGCTTATTTAATTTATCTTCGCTACTTATTTACTGAGTTTCTTACAAAAGAGGAAATAAGGCCTCTCTATACTGTTTTATAATATCGAACATCTGCTGTGACCGACGGATTAGAACTATGAAATCAAAACCATTCTATAAGTAACCTAGTCTAGTTTAATGAAAGGGAAAACGGGTGAGATAATTAGAATGGTGGCTGTTAGCTCTAGCAAGCCCTAACACTAATACTTACTAAATCAAGATGGCTGCACTAAGCCCAGTTGGGAAGAGTGCTTTCAGTTAGGTCTTAAAAGGTGTCTAGTTTTCACTTCAGTGATCACAAGAAATTAAGTTTAAATGAAGCTTAGAAACTGTATAATTAACTGATATTTGATTGATCGAGTTAAGTAAAATAGATACATTGCTATTCTCTAAATTGGAGGACTGCTATCTTATGCGCTGCACGGGCAGAAATTCTGACTCCCCTTTTCCTCCCTGATGTATATATGAGAGTAGTGTAGAGCAGAGGCTCTACATACTAGTCTTTTGCTTTTTGTTGCATATATGAGATCGTTAAAAAATGTAGATATTTGGGTTTTCGAACGTAAAATAGACTTAAACTATAACGTAGTCTATCACCGAAAAGAGACGTATTGCCGACGGCGGCCCATATTAACTATACTGTACATCTACATAATATCCTTTCCATATTGAAGCGTGCCTAATAGTTCTGTTTACTATCTAAGAGAGAATTATAGTATATTATGCCCTCTGTTGCAATTATTGCACCGTGCAGGGCGCCGTGATTTTGACTGTGACTCTGCTTGCATTTCTTTCTTAAACCTTGCAACCATCGTCACAAGTTAAGCTCCCTCCGTCTTGAGTAAAAGCCTGTTTCAGATTTTTCTTTCATTTCTTATGCTTATTCGATGTGCGAAGATGATAGACTTCTGATTTTGATAGAACAGCATCCTGCATTGCAAATCTTGTGCTCTTCATGAACTCCAGCATCTGCTCGGCAACAACTGAAGAAGATAGAGACTGGTTTTGAAGGTCTTGAATCTATTTTTTTCCTGATTCGATTATAAAGATTGGCTTCCTCCCTAAATAGAAGGATTGGTTGCTTGAAGAAGATGGTGGCGTTGGTGTCTTCGTCTTAATGTGGAGTTTGCAAGCATCCTCTCTGGTTTAAATGGAATAAGACGCTGCAGCTGCTGCAAATTTACTCATTATATTGACTTCTAAGAATGCACAGCCATGGATGCTGGTGTAGATAGATATGAATTCTTTTTGTCAGACCATATTTTCTATGCTATCTCTCGAATTTTCTGGCCATAATAATGCTTAAGCGGCGCAGAGCAGCTTATATCAAGGGGTTGAAGTAGATGAGATGAATGAGGCGTATATATTGGGATAATCCTTTTTAAGTCAGAAAATTATCGAAATAGCCGTCGCATGGCTACTGTCGCCATCCAGGATCAAGAGGCGATATCAGCCAGCAGTCTAAGAGACAGTATGCTTCCACAAACATCTTCTGGAGCCATGCGAGCCCCAAACCATCATTGGCCCATCCATTATCATTCATGTTAATTCTACATTCGCCTGGAATAGCAGAGAGCTATTACAATTGATTCTTTTTGCTGGCAAAAATGATCTGTGGTAGAAGAACGGATCCGGAGGCATATATTGCAATTATAAGTAATCCACTCACGGTTTCCAGGCTGGATAGATTTGACATAGCTATCTCTAGTTTCTGAGCCACAGATAACCTTTGCAGTCGACGCTACTCCCATCTGAAAGACAGTTTTATCCATATTATAGATATCAATTATGCCATATCTTTGAATGGTCTCTTGAACGTGTAATTAAACCAGTGCTCTCTGCTCTCATATCTCAAAATCGTCGTATTTGGCACGTTAGAATCATATTGACGGATATATTTAGATTTAAATTCGGGATGGCGTTCAATGAACTGGGAAACCCATAGCTCATCAATGGTGGCTTTTGCAGGGGATTTCAGCCGTGCAGGTAGGAGTGATTGGGCAAGATGGCGGACACTTGATGTTTGGAGAGGTAGGCCACGCTGGCATTTATTTTTTTTTTTTGCTGAAGCGGACACCATTCAGGCGTTTCATAAGGTTCTCTTGGTCGCACATTAAATGCTTAGCACAGACAGTTCAGATTGAAATTGATCTTTATTAAAAACATCAATAGTATTCTTCTTTGTTCTTCAGAAATTTGATTCATGATGAACAGTTATTTAATGGAAAGTAGGACCGAAAATAATGAATGTAATGTAATATTCAGGGAAGCAACCGCCGGCCATGCCTCTCGGTGATACTCGTCCTAAGACTAACGTAATTCACGAGCGAACCGCGCGGATTTGTATCCCCATACGAAACGGCACTTTAACATAAGATATCTCGACCAGTTTAATATTGTTTAGGTATATATCAGATTATTCAAATATACGTGAATATATATATAGAACTGATCAGAACTTTTCTGTAGACATGTATATACCTTGAAAACATATGCCAGACCTGCAATATAATATAATTTATAATACTTGGATAACTAATAGCCCAATCTACTTAAAACTCGGTGAATTTAGTACGCGGCTGCCCAGGAAGATAGTGCCTTGAATATTCAATAAAGAGATATGGGTTAAAAAAAGTTAAGGAAAGAAATTTACTTCAAAACTAATATTACCGGCAATATTTAGTAGCAAGGATTTAAACAGCATTGTTATAAGAGTAGCTTAGAGATATTTATAATATCAAATTCTGTTGATAAAATCGTGAAAGAGATTAAAGTAGAAGAATAATAAGAAGCTTAAAGTCATTTTACTAGTAGAAACTGCTAGACTGATACAAAAAGGTTTTTTTTAACTTTATTATAATACTGCTACTTATAAGATAATATGATGGATGCCCTGTTTAAACTGTTCAATAGAGTAGATATAGACTGGTTAAATGATCACAGTAATCATATATCTAGCTGAATATTATTGGAATAATATCTGTTGTTACTTTTTTATAACAAAGCAGTCCTAGCCCATCATTATAGTGTTAAATAAGTGAAGCACAGAGCTTAAGAGACTATGGGAAAGTAGCCAGTTTCTTCTTTTCTTAAATCAGCAAACTCTATAATAGTGTGTAATAATTAAATTAAATACTCGACGGGCCTGTCCTATAAAATTATTATCAACATATACTATTTTAAGAGCCATTAGTATATGAATTTAGATTTTTTTTTGAATTCTTCTTGGCCTTTTCATAAAATTATTTATCTTCTATTAAATGCACTATGTACGAAAAAATTGAGGCATTACCTTTGTTCTATTAGCTAGTACAGCCTTGATATTCTACGCATAGTTCATTACATTTTGTGCACAACCATTGCCTCTGGCACAGCGCTCTACTAGGATAATAGAACTTCCAACTCATGGGTTCTATCTAGGTAGCTATCGACGAGAATAATCAACATGAGAAAAGAAGAAAGGAGATTGCGCCATATTTATCAACAAAGCAAACAACTGCATCTCACCTGATAGCCAGTTAACGTGACCAGGCCGTCACAGCCTCGAAATTATCTAAATTTACATCAAATAATCACTATACCATCAAAAATGCCTCCTAAGTCAAGAAATTCAATTGAGCGAAAGGGAGGAATCCTACTGGCTATATCAGCCCTTCGGAAAAAGGAAATCACCAATATCTGCGAAGCTGCACGTCTCTACAATATACCTCGTACAACTCTACGTAATCGATTAAAAGGCAGTTTCTATCGCGCTGAGCAAAGTGCCAATGGCCATAAACTGACCCAAAATGAAGAAGAATCACTTGTGCAATGGATTCTTTCTATGGATCGACGTGGAGCAGCTCCCCGACCAGCTCATGTTCAAGATATGGCCAATATTCTGCTTCCAAAGCGTGGAGATAACAATACTGTTGGTGTTAATTGGGCCACGGATTTGTGAAACGCCATGATGACCTTCTCCCGACGCTATAACCACCAGCGTGCTAAGTATGAAGACCTAAAATTATCAAGGAGTGTTCGATCGGATACAAATTACAATCATGCAACATGGGATTGCGCTTGAAGATATCTACAACTTTGATGAGACAGGATATGCAATGGGCCTGGTGACTACTGCTAAAGTAGTCTCTAGAACTGAAATGACTGGCCGTCCCTTTCTTGTACAGCGAGGGAATCGGGAATTGGTGATCTATTGAGTGTATCAACTTTACTGGATGGGCTCACCCACCATGTATCATCTTCAAAGGAAAGATCGGAAAGATCCACATTGAGGGATGGTATCAAGATGAGGCCTTGCCAAAGGATTGGAGGATTGAAGTCAGTGATAATGATGGACAACTGATCAGATTGGACTACGATGGCTTCAGAACACCTTTATTCCAGCTACAAATGGCCGAATGATCGGAAGATATCGCCTCCTGGTTCTTGATGGCCATGAAAGTCATTTAAGGCCTCAATTTGATGAAATATGCAATTAAAATGATATTATAACAATATGCATACCTGCTCATTCATCACGTCTCTTACAGCCTCTCGATGTGGGCTGCTTCTCACCTCTGAAGCGGGCATATGGGCGCTTGGTTGAGAACAAGGCACAGCGCAACTTCAACCATATTGAAATAGCAATTAGTTTTCTATATAGAAATTTATTTATTAGTTGAAAATAGGCCATATTTTCTGACCTCCATCGGGAGGTGGGCGGCTCGCTTGTGGATTACGTTAGTCAAGAGATGTGATGATGGCTTCTAGCAATTTAGATGTTAGTATATATATAGTCAATTATGATAAAGCTTATCTTTCGAGTAAATCAGATATGAAATTTTGTTGTTTACTCAGAAAAACTTGCTGACACCGTATTTAAAAAAAATTTTTAACAAGTAAAACGGGGCTATTATTATTAACTTCTGCTTATGGGCTTTTCATAAGGACCCCAAACATAACAGCTTGGCTAAAACGGCTTTTCCTGCCTGGCATTACATAAGAAAGAGCATTGTACAGCCTCTGGCTCTACATCCTAACCTTTTACTTTTGATGCAGCGGTCAAGCTTCCGAGTTCTCCTAAGGGCCATGCCGTGACACCAGCATAAAAACTGTGAAGGACAACCAGGCCCCCCTTCATATCCTCGAGGCATGGTAGCACACAATAAGGACCAGCGAAGATCCCAAACCAGCCAGGGATGTCACTGTAGGAACAAAACCCATTTCCACCTTGGAGACTTTTTTTGTTCAATGATCTGCTCCATCTGTGATAGGTACCCACTGGGTTGAGGCAATCTAGCCATATCCCATAGCACTCTTCTAATCAGAACTTATGGATATTCAAAGTAATGAGTATATTAAGCAGTACGTTATGACAGCTATCAATAGAGATAGAGCTAGTTAGCATCAATACAGAATGCCTTCGCATTAGATAGCTTGAAAATCTAATCAGAATTGGATATATCACTTTTAAACGTCTAGGTAGTACGAATTCTTTTCACTAAGTCATTGCAGAGCTGAAGCGAGTCATAGAATCCATCTTGATTCAAATAAAAGGATTAAACAGAATAGAAAGTGAAATCAGTGACATGCGGAAATAAATAAGCAGCGAATGCTGATGATACACCCCGTATATGGAATGCGTTTTGCTAAATAAAATGTATGATAGATCATGTGAGGTTGCTTCAGATTGGCAATGCCTAGACCAATGGGAGCAAATATAATCAGGCCCACTCTCTTGACCAATGAAATGCAGTTTTAATGGGCCACCATTGGGTAAGCTATAGGCTACTCTAATAGCATCATCAATAACCATGCATATCTATCTACTGGCATATCAACTATGATAATTATCATTAATACTCAGCTCCTGCTATCGCTTAATACCTAATTTAGGAAAATATTCCCTAGATTAATCTTCGTCATGGGTAGTTCTCTTAGTAGAGGATACACTGCATGCTCTAGCGGTAAATGTATAAAATTTCCATGTAGCAGTCCAGATCTAAATTATTACTAGCCATCAACTCTTAATCTGGATACTAGAAATACTATAAAAGCAGAAGATTCTAATATTCTTAAGCATGTCCTAGAAATTTTGTAATGAGAATAATGGAAAGGTGCTGATACTGTTACAATCAGAACAGGCGTAAATAACCGAAGTCTACTTTTATATTTGAAGGAAAATCCATATGATCTAATCAAGTTTTTTATTGGTCTTATTACATATATCTTTGCCTCGGTAATCAGTACTAAGATGAAGTATTTATCTATGCCCCTCTAACCTCTATTTATCCCTCTATAAAAAACTTTTTAACATAATAATTAGTTTTACCATTAATCATGTCAATATCCAACTGTAATATCTTACTCTCTACTTTCTACATGTATCTCATATATGGGCTACGAAGAACTAATCTAAGATTGGAAATCATGTAGAATCATTCGGTAGGAGTGTTCTGCTTATATAGACATCTAACAATTAAAAGAAAAAAGGGGCGATATCATAGAATGTGGATATTATGAGACGCTAGATAGAAGGGTGTCGTCGTCATCACAACTAAATATAGGAGGTAATTGATAGAGACGGAAAAGAGAATGCCAGGTTATACTTAGGAGTGCTATAATTATGATGTCTGCAACAAAGACTAACTACTGGTCCGCAGAATAGACCTGGACATGGGCATTTGGGTACAGGTCTCATACCCATACCCAAGGGTACGTTATACCCGAGTCTACATAACTTGCCTGCATGAAAGTCCTTAAGTCACTAGCGTGTATTTTTCTCTGTTTCTATCCTGTCGCAAGTCAACGATTAATCATACAGTCTAATAAGCTCTCTCTTTCTCACCTATCACCTATAATATTGCAAGAAGAAAGCTATAAAACAATGACCCACAGCGTAAATTCGCCGTATGCTAGTTTCAAAGGATTTCCGATCAGTGGAAGTCGGTTTGATTTAGAAAGGGGTCTTTTCGCTGTGTATTCAGATAGAATATATATTTTCTACGCTATAGATAGTACCACCATACTTCGATTAACGCTTATTATAGATCTTATTTATCTTAAAAATGAGAAGATTCCGTCTGTGCCTAGAATCATACTAGTAGCTATATAATGTGTAAATACTCCGCTGAAAATGACCTTTGCATGTTGTATCTTATATAAAAGTAGTATATACGGCGCTCGAATAGATTGAATATTGTTTTAAGATACTCAGGAATTGGGCCCGCCCCCGGAGGTCCCAGGATATTAGGAAACTTATACCCAACTACCCGGCTCTATTAAGCCCAATAATGTACTTCCACGGGCGAGCCCACAGAAATCTAATTGGATATCTAGTATGTCTACTTGCGTATCCATACAGGGCTTGTTAGCTCCGGATCGAAATAATGCAGGGTATTTCAATTGCCTCCGTTTGATATCGCAAGTATGTTTCCAACATACTTATTGATTCGATTGCTGATGCTGCTAACTGGTCACAGGCACCTGTATGCTTAATTATCCTGTCAACTGGCAAACCCTACTTTGAGTATCAGAGAAGAGCGCAGCCAGTAAATGAAGGAATGTTTTCCTCCCACTAATCCTTTCCTTCTTCCTCTTCATGCCAATTATTCTCATGCATTGTTAACAACCTATTGAATCAATGAGAGTTCATTTTCATCTTTGGTACCCTGAGCCGCCACATTCAGCCGCTTTAGATCTAAACCGATAGGCAGTATTAAAGTCTTAAAATGTAAAGAAAGTTTATCTATATAATTAATGATAACTATTTCCCCCTATTTTATTAATAAAAAATATTTAGATATTAGAACCCTCTTAACTCTACATCACCTAAGTCTCTCTATTGAAAATCATATATGCTAAGGGACACTCTGGCGGGCATTTTTAATAAGAAATGATAAATCTAAACAATCAGCCAAAAGCATAAAAAGCCTAGAGAGTCTAACATAAAATAATATATGATTATATATATAAAAAGTGCATGACTGCTTCTTTACAGAATAGGAACAACATACTAGAAACGCTGGTAAGTATTATAAACAGTTTAGTATAATGACTAGATGAAACTGATTGATGGTCTTTAATCTATCTAGGTTATAAACGTGTGCTTTTAGTTGCAAACTGTGCTTGTGGCTATAAATACAGACAAAGAATGCCATTAAATGTCAAAAGATACCCGAATAAAAGAAATAAGGCAAGAATTCCCGGAAAGTGTGCAAATTTCACAAATTATGTATACATAGAAAAAAGAGGGATCTCAAAATCCAGTAACTCATAACTCAATTCGTCCTTGGTTCCATGTAAAAAGCCCTCCGAGGCTCCCTTATTTGAGTGGGATTGATAGAATGTGAGTATCAGAATTTCAGAAAATCTGGCGTAATGATTCAAGGTGGGGATTTGATTAGCCTGTGCCGTGATTTTTCAAATGATACGTCAACCAACTACCTTACCGGGGACACTATTCATCCAGAGACATCAATAGCCACCAAACATGCCACAGGACAGTAGCGATAACAATACATACGTCCCCGCTGAAACTGCCCAAGTGAGTGCAACTTCTCGAAAAAACTTCTTTTCCTTAGAACCTATTTAACCAAATTGACAGGCATTCAAAGACATTGCTGAGTATTCTACCCATGTGAACCCAAATAAATATTTAATCAATTTACATTCTGACTTCATATGGAGTGGCGAAAAAACAGCTATTGCGCTAGAAAATCAGCTGTGCAGCCTGGAGCGCAAAATCGATGGTCTTCTCACAGCATTCGAGAAACCAGGAGAGAATGAGCTCGGTGATAGCCCAAAGCATCAGGGAAATAAACGGTCCAAGTGAAAATGTCCGTTAGAATCCTTTTCTGCAACACCGACCTCTGTGATTATACCATCAATGAGTGTTGCAGGTGCGATATCGAATGCTGGGTTCCAGACGTTGATTCCCTTTGCTGCGATGTCTATAGTCTCCAAGGATAGGCCTCCAGTAGTATCATCTTTTTGGCTGGGACCTTTGATCCTTGTTACCTCAGAAGCCGGACGCTCTTCAATGATGATTTCATTGCCTGATTTAGTAGCCAGGTCGATTGTAGTGAGTGGTGCAGCAACAAGGAATTTGACACCGTGATATCTTGCCAAGACTGCTAGGCCATATGTTCCTATTTTATTTGCAGTATCCCCATTGGCTGCCACCCTGTCTGCTCCCACTACAATCGCATTCACGTCGGCATCTGTCCGCGCGAGTAGAGCAGCTGCCATTGAATCGGTAATCAAAGTAGCGGGAAGACCGTCGTGGACCAACTCGAAAGCCGTCAAACGGGAACCCTGATTATATGGTCGAGTCTCTGTACAATACGCATGGCGCAGTCCATTGTTTGAGGCGAGAGAGCGGATTACACCCAGCGCTGTTCCATAACCAGATGTCGCAAGGGAACTACACAAAGTGATATGATTAGATGATTGTGATATTGATGGATTGCATAACATACCCTGTATTGCAATGTGTGAGAATAGAGGTTCTAGAAGCGCCCGACTTGAGGGCATTCGCAAGAATCCACTGAGCCCCATTCTGCCCAATACTTTTGTTATCCTCCACATCTTTGACCATCATATTTTCAGCTGCGCGGATAAAAGCAGTGGCAATATCATGGCCAGTTGATCCTGCTGCATTCGCACGTTCGGTTACCAATGCCTCAAGCTTATGGGCAGCATCGCTGAGATTGACAGCAGTTGGTCTACTAGTGACGAGATAATGTAATTTTTCCACAATGAAGACCCGAACCTCTTCTGCAACACCCGACAGCTTCTTGTCGGTGGCAAGCCGGTGAAGTTCAGATGCAAGTGCAAGTGCAGCCACAATGGCAATGGCAGGCGCACCCCTCACTCGCATTTCTTTTATTGCATGCCAGCCCTCCTCAGCTGTTTTTATAGGTATATACTCCTCGACAAAAGGGAGTTTTAATTGATCCATTATGGTAAGATCACCATCAACATATCGGATTGCTTGTAGCGTCATCCTGAATGCAGTCTTGAAAGAAGTGTCAGTAACTCAAGTACGACTATTGAAGATGTGAGGCTTTACCAGAATACAATGGCAGCGTAAAATCGACTCTGGAGTTCGTCGATTGCGCTCTTTGGGATGGTGTGATTTGCGCTTATTATTTTCGAGGAAAACTCGGCGGGGCATGGAAATACTACGGAATTACACGTGGGGCTATGTCGGGGTACTGTACATACAAGTACATGCATTGTACGTGAAAGCCTGCATTATCAGGTTCGACAAAGAGAGGGTTCAATTAACGTCTATGGGGCCAAAACTCCCAGCAATTGGATAGACATAACAGCTGAACAAGAGAGTAAATATCCTTCCCAAGTCTTATGCGGAAGCTTATCGACTCAGCCATATACTCAACAATTGGAAGACAAGACCTACCTACCATGATTCGATATATAAGGGTACGCTCTCATCAAGTTCATTTGGACATACACTTACATATTCGGGTTGATAATGCTAGAAGAGAATGGTATCCGCAATAAAGAGCTTGTGCTTCTCGGGGATTATTCTTGACTTGGATCCTCCCTTCTCTCCTTTTCCCATCCTCGTCTCCATTATGGGTATTGCACTATGAGCTGTTCGTGGCATCAAATTCTATACAGTTATCATGTATGCTCCGTCGATGAGTTAAATGGCAACAGAGCCCCAGATAAACACGTGATTTTCATTGCGCGGAAATGTAAAGAACTGCAATTCACCAGAAATACATGTTAGACTTGCAATTTCCAACAAGGTAGTACAGACAAACCATTGTTTCCGCGGACAAAAGCGTCCCCAAAGCTTTTTCTCAAAGCCCCGTTCACATATTCCTCGGTCTTTTCCAAAGCAATGTTCATGTAACCATCCACTGATTGGAGTTCGCCTAGAGAAATAACGTTAGAATCCAGATATAAAATCGGTTCCAACACAGATGCCCAAGTGGGAAAGAAACCTTTGTAGACAACCCCAGAATTCAGTTTCACAGTTACTGGTGCTCCAATGATTTCACTGAGGAATGCTGATGGGTCTTTGCCATCCGATGGCGCACCGTTCTCCATTTTCAGTCGACTTTGCAGGATGATGTCAAACGCTGCTAAAGAAAGACCGATAATGTTGCTGGGCCGTACTGTAGGCTAGTGGTGGAGATACCGACGATTAGATAAATCCTGGATGCGCCAAGATTTGTCCACTCCACATTTGTTCATTTCCTCGCTCATTTTACATCAGTACTCCATAAGTTGTGATACCTTTTCTTTGACGCCTGGAGGAACAATAATTACGCTATGCGGTCTTTTTTTAGGAGGCCGTCTTGGGCAAAAAGGGGAATTGAGGATTCGGCCCCCGATTTCTATCGGCGCTCGGAGCACACTTATGCTGATATTATCGCCGCAACAAAGGAAGCACGGGAAAGATCGACCATTGAATTTGCCAATAATAATCAAGTGACTGATGGCAAGGCATCTCAGAATCGTCCATCCTCAAATCAGGTCGGTGTAAGGGAGGGCACACCATCAGACAAGCTCCCCGGGGTAATCAGCGACCGGAACTGTTCTATTAGCCCAGATCCTGGTTCTCACAGTGTGTTACAAGAGGAAAAAGAGCTCAGTTCGCATCAGGCGCAGCGAATAAGATCCGCTGATAAGAGTGACACCGTTCACAATCATAATATCTCTGCGCCTGAGCGTGAACCTGTAGCAGATATTCAGTCAATTGGCCATGCCAATCAGCATTGCAGTCAGTCCTCCGGCTTTGCCCCGTGTATGCACAAGGGAACGAATAATGCTTCTGATGATGAGTCTGCCTCGGAAGACACTCCACATGATAATAGCCAAACCGAATATAAAGCAACCTGGCATGAAAAAAGCATTCAAGATGACGTGATTGTCCAAATACTTATAACATCAGAGATCGAAAACACGAAACCATTAATTGTCCACCGAAAAGCGTCTCAATCGTTGAGAGAGGTCCGCTTGGCATGGTGCAAGCGCCAAGGTTTACCTGAAGAGATGCAATTATCTGTATTCTTGACGTGGAAGGGTCGACGATTGTTCGATGTGACGACATGTAAAAGCTTGGGGGTCAACAATGTCAACGATAATTCTGATGGATTTCCGGATTTTCACTATCAATCAGTTGATGATGGGCCGCGCGTTCATATGGAAGCAGTTACGGATGATTGTTTTACTTTTAAACAGAAACAACAACAATTGCGAGCATTGTCTGCGACAGAATGTCGAACTGGGCCAGATCCTCCTGCATTTGGAAATTACGGGCGAGATGTGATGGTGAAGATTATTTTGAGGTGTCCCGAGCTCGATGATTTTGAGGCTAAAATCAGTCAAAAGACTCCAGTATCCCAAATTCTCTCTGCCTTTAAGGACGCACGGAGGATACCTGCTGAGAAGCGTGTTCATCTTTTATTTGACGGTGATCGACTTGATCCCAATGCCTGCCTCCTGGATTATGACATTGCAGATCAAGACATGGTGGATGTCTTGATCAGATAATAGCCTAGTCATCATTTAGGATAATAGTGGTGAATCTCGGAGTGTATAGGATTCCCAATAACTTCCCTAACTTCCCACAGCCCCGTGTGGAATCCTTGCCTTTTGGGGGGGGGGGGGGGGGGGTTGTAAATGGGAAAGATTCCAGTATAATGCAATTGCAACGAATTGACATATATATATATATAAGGAATGTGTTGTCTCTTGCCTTGTAGTACGAGTGCGGACCTCCCAGTAATCAAAACCAAGGATATCACTCGGGGGTTTAATTTTTTTTTGAACCAAGCACCAAGCAACACAACCCGGCTATTAACACAAAC
Source organism: Aspergillus intermedius (assembly GCA_039880815.1). Lineage (NCBI taxonomy): Eukaryota > Fungi > Ascomycota > Eurotiomycetes > Eurotiales > Aspergillaceae > Aspergillus > Aspergillus intermedius. The sequence continues at coordinate 632,777 of JBDODA010000002.1, read as the reverse complement.
CATAACTCCTCCCCCCCAACTGTCCTGTCCGTTTCCTCCAGCAATCACTTCGAGCGATGAAAGTAGTTACTGCAAATTTTATGACCTGCGCTGTCAAAGGTTGCAAAGCATCACCGGCATCCTTTCCACTTCATTTCCATGATGCCGAACTTGAACTTCAGGAGCTAGAATTCCAGGCGGAATTCATACAGAATATTGTTCCTAGGCTTGATTGGAATGGACTGCAGGTAACTGCCAATGAGGTAACTTTTGAGGTGTTCTGTGTGATCACTGGCGTTGCACTTCATACTGATGATTCTTCTATAGCTTGGTTTCCCTAAGATTCCAGACACAAAACCAGATGGTGATGCTTTGAATGATGAGCAGATCCTAAGGGACTTGCATCGACTACTTCTGGAGACCCAGGTCGTGGAAGGGAAATTGAAATGTGGGAACTGTGGGCATGAGTATATGATTAAGGAAGGAATTGCAAATTTTCTTCTCCCCAGTCATTTGGGTTTGTGAACATTGATGAATTGCATATGCTTCAATCGCTTGCTAATACTCTGCAGTTTGAGGGGTAATCTATGGACGTTCTACATATGCGCATCAAACTAAATGTACGCCTGTCGGCTGAACAACAGGGGGGTTTGATAACAATCGCTGGATAATATACAGAAGGGGATACTAAGCGAGGAATGAGCTATGCAAGTGCACGCACCCTATAGTGCCTTGGGCTCTTTTTGTCTCTCTACCTGACACGGTGACGGTTATTCTCTATAATATATGGTACATGATTGTCATAGCTATCTTGCATATCAGAATCACAGAAGCATTGCCAGGAATTAAGGAAGAAAATTGGAAAAGATAACATATCCCAGGCCCTGAATTGCATAAATTTTCCCAGACTTCAACCAAAACGCCTTAAGACCAATTCCGTGATAAAGACCCTTTCAAAGCGCCGTGTAGAAAGAGGGCAATGAGTAAGAAAAGAAGACGAAAGCTTCCATGGTGGTTGCTGTCAATTAAGGAATCCTTTACAGCCAGTAGAGCCGCAGAGACATGGGATCCTGTCGTCACTGTCCCATTCCCTTTCAAATTTGTAGTCATAAGTCAACTCCTCGTCTGGACCATCGTTAGTCAAACCAGCTCAGCCATGTTCCAGTACAGGTGACTTACCTCGCTCAATGTCTCTCAAGGCATATATAACAATTCGTTTACTGCCATCGACCTTGATGATCTTGGCAGTACAATTAGGCGTACAGCTGTGGTTAATGAATCTGGCAATGCCGCCCCGTTTCGTGGCATCTATGACGGTGTTCTCATCGATACGAAAGAGATAGCTGCTGCCAATGCCACTCTTCAAGTACTGCCTCTCTCTCATATCTGCGACCTGCTGTCGTACCTTCTCTCCCACATATTCGATGATCATATCGTTCGCTGATATGTTTTCCTCGGCATAAAGCCCCCAATTGTGGATCGCAGATCGAGCAAAGCGTACTGGCTTTTTCCGTTTCTTCAACTGGTTGAAGCGAAGAACATCGCCGTCCCCGCTTTGCATGGGAAGGGCTTGTTTCTGCGCATTGATATCGGCGATAAGACGGCGGTTATTGACTCTTGTTGATCTTGAAGTTGACTTCGAAATCGTTTTCGCAGCGGCAATTCTGGCAGCCTCAGCAGCAGTAGCTTGAGGGTCACTCTTCGCTTTGGCCTCCCTTTCCTCTCGAGCCTTCTGGACCTTAATCCGATGGGGTAGGTATTTTGACTTTTCTGACTCCAAAATTCTCTTCCTCCCCTCTGTTCGAGCAGCGCCTGTTGCATTAGCGACGTAATAACCATGAATGATCGTCTCTTTATGCACAGGACCAATGTCTCCCGGACGGTTCAGGGCTTTGATCTCCTTTTGTCTCCACGCCCATGCTGCTAAGTTCCCAAGACTGGCCTTCGGTTGGCCAGCTAGAACATCTCGCAAGAAATGTAGATCTTCCTCATCCTTTATCAAATTCTGCCAACCGTCGAGATCCAGGATAATCGCCTCGTCATCCAGGACAGTTGGGCGGGGTTCATCATTAGACACCCGCCATTCCACTTCAGTTTTTAGTTCTTCTGGGTGACCCACTCCATCAATACCATCAGCAAAAACAAGTGCTTTTTCAGCATGGTCCTTCTCGCATATGGAAGCCTCCAGGTCGCATCTCTCTGGAGATACTTTAGAATTCTGATCCTCTTCTGATATTGCAGAGCCCAATACAATGTCTGGGGAACAATTCGTGACAGTTCTATCACCGTTTGTCGCGAGTGAGACAGGCCATTTCGAGTGCTCGTCTTCAGTTTTGCCGACGGAACTAATATCAAATGATTCCTCGTTTTCCTTTTGCCTCTTGCGTCCCTCATGGCCTTCATTTATTCTCTTTCTCTTGCGAGATGTCGGAGAAAGGCCACTAACGTCATTGGATTCCGGATTGGATGCGTTCTGCGTGACAAGATCGTCTCCCCCCGTTTCCTTGTAATACTGACGAACCGGGAGTTCGGTGGCCGAGGTTTGTAAAGTTCCAGGCATAGATTGCTCATCATTATCAGACCCCGAATCAATTGAGCTCCTTCGGCTAAGAGGCCGGCTCTCCTGCTCGTCAGTATCCCTGGTGAATGGTGTTCGTTGATCATCATCTGAATCATCATGATCATGTAGTTGTTGTAAGCGGTGGTAAAGAGGCCGCACTTCCCTCCTTCGCACAGGTTGTTTGCGCCTTTCATCCAAGAAAGCATCTGCCCGGTTTAAACGATGCGCTTTTCGAATCCGTGGAAGGGCAAGGATGTTAAGATTGGAAGTGCCGAAAGGCCGTTGAACATTGGAAAACTCCGAGCGGGAATCCGGTGTCTCGCTGGATGCATCGAAATCAAGACGAAATGTGGGCCGTCTGGTCCCCTCTGGATCAGGAATGCCTAATTTCTTTCTCTTGGGCGCATGGCGATCTGGATCAAGATAATCATATAATGCAGGCGCTGCGATGCGCGATTTCACATCTTCGAGAAGCTTGTCTTTCAAATCTTGGATAATCATGGCCAAAACTTCCCTGCAAGGATCCAAATCGATCACCCGGAGTTTCTTCTCTTCCTCAACATCAATCTCGGCCTCTTTTTCCAATCTCTCTGCCTCAGCTCTTTCTCTTTTCTCCGCTTCGAGGCGTTCAGGGCTTGGGCTTCGCTCGTAATTAGGATTACCGTATGGCTGGCTTTCCATGTTCATGATATAGGTAAACAATGGCTTCATGTGACATATCTTGTAACAGCGTTCAGTTTCCTCCTCTCCGCGCCGAGAATTTTCAAATATGACATAGTATCCGGTCTTATCGCAACGAATGTCTTTCCAGTTGAACAGCTTGAGTCTCTTTTTCAAATGTGGAACAGTCGTGCTCAGAACTGGCACATAGCAGTGCGCGATGAAGATATAAGGATCGCGCTTGATTTGGTTCAGCACTGGGGTCTCTTCGACTAGAGACGGTACGACGGGCTTCGAAAAGACTGCCCTCGGCCCTTCAGGTATGGCAGGCACCGGGCGCATCGAAGATCTGCCCGAAGGACCTTTCGGCGCTGTTGGAGGTGGTTCATTTATCTTAGGCAGGGGATCAGGTTTTGTTTCTTCGGCTTTCTTTTGCCCCAACCTCCGAGGATCAGTAGCCTTGGACACAATCTTCTCCGCGAGGACACCATCGCGGTCCAATTCCACCCTTATTCTGCGAGTTCCAATGCGCTGCTCTTTTTTGCATTCCAGGTAGGCTCGTTTGGCCGCGCTGGCTGCAAGTATTGGACTTCCTCCCCGAAACGAACTGGTATCTTTGTATCTGATGGAGCAGACACCCAGGAATCTGCCCGTAATAGGATCGGTGCGATTGTTGATCTCCGCGATCTCTCCAAAACTCGAGAAAAGCGCGCTTATGGGCGCGATTGGGGTTAAGGGATCAAATCCCGTGACCGCTATCTGCGTGGGGGGCCCAGGGCCTATCGTAGTTGCCGAGTCATATGGCCACGGTTTCAACATATATGGAGATGGCCGGAATTTTGGCTTTTGTTTGCACCCGGCTCCCCGGGTGTAATTTGGGATTCCCAAACGGGGATCGGGGGGGCATCCGTTTCGCTCGTTAAAAACAATGTCCACATATTCCGGTTTCCTCCGTCTGTCCTTTGACGTTGACGATGACGACGACCGTCGGTCGCTATCCGGATCGTAGACCAACTTATAACCGCTGACCTTATTGCCAATAGCATGTGTCTGCGGTTGAGGGGTAGGGGGAGTGTGCAGAGGCGTTATAGCGGCTCGTTGCTCTTCGCCTCGAGCTTTCACCTGATTGGCATTGGCAACACCGTTCATGATTTTTGTTGGCTGAGGACTTGATTTACAAGGTGGAGATGATCCAACATTCGTGAGCGGAGTGAGTGTGTCTGGATGCATTTCATTCAAGTGTGGCGCACCGCTCTGAGAAAGTGAAGAACCAGCTGCTGAAGGTCCTGTACTCATAGAACTCGAAGATCCAACTCCTGTAGTTTCGAAAGGTATCTTGCCCGATTCATCATGCGACCCCGACCCTGGGTGAGCGAACGTACCACTATGCATCACATCCTTGACGGTGTTGGATTCGGCGAAACATGCAGGGCGTTCCTCGCTGCTCTCGTGCTCATTCTGGAGTTTTGGACGCGGTAATTCCTGGGCGGCTCTGAAGCGCTTTTGTTGGAGAACTGACGGTGCAGTGGGGAAGAAATCTGCGAAGCCGGCTGTTGAGCGCGACATGATGGGAGATGGCTACACGCCAAATAAAGAGATGCCGCGATCACTTGGCAGCATCCTTAACGAAACGTAGACTACCTAGTATGAGTACATTTATTCAGGAAGCTCTCCTGATGCGGGCGAGATGGAAAGCTTCAGACCTAAGGTTCCATTGGAATTGCATGGAACATTGAAAGGAGGGAGCGCTGGAAGTGGGACAAGTAAAAGTGCGAAATCTTAGATTAAAAGGGAAAAAAAATTGACAAGACTGGAAAAAGGGAGGAAAAGAGAAAGGCGGAAAGAGAAAGGCAGAAAGAGAAAGGCAGGAAGAAGTAGAGCTGAATTGAAATATAATACAAGGAGCGGGTGTTGGTGTCTTTCGTAGGAAGTGTTCGGAGATCTTGTGAACTTTCCGATTAACGCGACCCAGGCGGTCCCGTCCACGCGAACAGGCAAATCACGGCGACAATGGCAGGAGCAGCGGGGGATAGAACACGGAGGGAATACAACCTAAGGAACAACAGTGACTATTGGTAGAAGAAAATTCCAACAAGTATGATTCTATCAAGACAGAAGGGCTTGAGAGCCTAATGTTGGGGGATAAAAAAATTCTGGATGTGCTCTCGGGTACGGTATAGGAAGGATAGGCGCGCAGGCAAAAGAACAGAAAAAGAAAAGCTTTTCCAGAAAACATGACGGTGGGACATGACTGACTACACCAGATTCCCGCAGTTAGTTAGTCCAGAGGAGTTTCATCGAGGATTGTTCATCGCCTGGAATTCATAACCTTCAACTGATTGTTGAGAAACCGCTCTCTTGAGACGAACAATGCATCGACAGGAGTGCAAAAGCATATAGTGTGACCAATCTGAACTTCTCGGCCACCTCAACACATATTATGGTGCAGGAGACTTGTTGTTCGTACTAGGTTATACTCGCATACACTTTGCGGTAACCGGCGAGAACCTTCGAGAGTTTGAAAGATGCGGTGATACTACGGAGTACTTGCTTAGTACTAGTATTATTATTAACTATGTGCTCGGTGCAAAGTAGTGATTCTCTGTTTATTCCATACGTCAATATTCTATTTTTAATAACGGTAAATCGCTCGGGGATTTTGACAACTGAAGGATGTCTCTTGATTCCCATGGCAGTTTTCCATTCTTCTTTTGCGGACAGTCCGAGAACCAAACCAACCAATAATAGTAGTATATGCGCTGCGCCGAGGTCTCCCTAATGCAAAAATAGCAACTCTCTTATGAGCTTGGTACCTCTTTCCATGGGAAAAGATAATCAAGGTACCCCTGGTACATACCCAAGTAGCAAAAAAATCACACTATTAATAAATTTCTCCAAAGGCTCTGTCTCTCTCTGTGTGTGTGGAAAATGAACGACTAGAAATTTCTCACGTCATAATGCTAGATTTTGCATTAGGTGCTGATGCGGTGTCCGTACTATGTACATTGTACTACTTTGTACCGAGTACTGTACATGTACATAGCAGCCCTTGCCGGAGTACTTTCTGAGAATGGGCCAATGTGTCAATGAGTATGTACATACTTACATGATCCTTGTTGTACAGGGCACATGTTACAGATAGCAGGCAAGTAATCTTTCAAGTTCAATACTCTCACTGTACAGAATACTACTAGTAGTTTGCTGCATGCAATTCTGCCCATCACTTGGATATATACAGTACTACTACTATGTACATACTAGCGACTGTTGCCAAGTCTCACTTTGTCGGTCAGAGGATCCATTACAGACCGCATGCCTTCATTCTTCGAATCTGATGCGTTAGATTTTTGACCTCTCGTGGCAAGTTGGCAGCAGGTGGAGACCAGCCAACTGTGAAAGGCATTCATACAGCATACAGAATATGCACCGACTCCGTACTCCGTAGTATTCCCATGGAAGGTTGTCGGCCAAGTGAGACATACCGACCGACTTGTGTGAGGCGCAGACGCTCGTTGGCCACTTCCGTTCCCCATTATTACTATTAGTAGTAATGGGACTAGTAATTAGGAGTCTCCGTAGTTTTACTAACATTGGCCCCTGGTCCCGGTCCATACATAGTGGTAGGAAAAAGGAAAAAAAATTTCCAGCAGCAGCTTCCCTTGGTTTGGGTGGTGGGTCGATCTGACCACATAAAACATAGACAGCTCCCCCTCCTCCTCCCTCACAAAGTCCGTCGATCTTGATCAACAACTTCTCTCTTCCTCTCTACTCCTTCCTTCCTTCCTTCCCATTTCCTTCCTCCCTCTTCCCCTTTATAATTCCAATTCTTCTCTTCATCATCTCCATTTCATCTTCCTCCCTTTCGTACAGAAGCAAGTCTTTGTTTATTTGTTTCCCCGTTCACCAAACTGATCTCAACCTGTAGGGCATCCTTGTCCCTCTACTTATCCTGCTGTCTCTTCATCTTGTTACTGACCTTGGCTTTGTCCATCTTCCAGGAACTTTGCGTAATCCGCACACATCCCCCTCTCCCTCTTCCATCATCTTTTCATAATTCACAATGTGGTATGTTTTCCTCCTTGGACACATCACAAGTTTCCATCTCGGTCTGGAGATTCACTAACAGGACGCAGTGGTATCTTCGGTTACATCAACTATCTCGTTGAGAGAGACCGTAAATTCATCCTGGACACTCTGCTCAATGGACTTTCGAGACTCGAGTACCGTGGTTATGACTCGGCCGGACTTGCCATTGACGGCGACAAGAAAAAAGAAGTGGCTGCCTACAAAGAAGTCGGAAAGGTTGCAAAGTTGAAGGAACTTATCAATGAATGCAAGCCGGATTTGACCAAGACTTTCGAGTCTCACGCCGGTATTGCTCACACACGCTGGGCTACCCACGGTACCCCTTCCCGCCAAAACTGTCATCCTCACAGGTAGGTTTATTGCCTAAGCCTATATGGTACCTCCATTTTCTGTTCAAAGGTGCTAATGAATGACCGTGTTCTCTTTTTTCAACAGGTCTGACCTGAACTGGGAATTCTCCATTGTCCATAATGGAATCATCACCAACTACAAGGAACTCAGAGCTCTCCTGGAGAGCAAGGGCTTCCGTTTCGAGACAGAGACCGATACCGAGTGCATCGCTAAACTTACCAAGTATCTGTTTGACCAGCAGCCAGACATTGACTTCACCGTTCTCGCAAAGGCTGTCGTGAAGGAACTCGAAGGCGCCTTTGGTCTCCTTATCAAGTCCGTGCATTTCCCCCATGAAGTCATTGCGGCTCGCAAGGGATCACCTTTGGTGATTGGTGTGCGGACTTCGAAGAAGATGAAGGTGGACTTTGTCGATGTTGAGTACTCGGAAGATAAGCCCCTTCCTGCGGAGCAGGCCTCGCAGAATGTGGCCATCAAGAAGTCGGCTACGGGCCTTCTTGCTCCTCCCGACAAGTCGCTGCTGCACCGGTCTCAGTCTCGTGCTTTCCTCTCCGATGATGGTGTTCCTCAGCCCGCAGAATTTTTCCTGTCTTCTGATCCCTCTGCGATCGTTGAGCACACGAAGAAGGTCCTTTACCTCGAAGACGATGACATCGCACACGTCCACGAAGGTCAGTTGAACATCCATCGTCTGACCAAGGATGACGGCACTTCCAACGTTCGCGCCATTCAGACCATCGAACTCGAACTTCAGGAAATTATGAAGGGCGCATTTGACCATTTCATGCAAAAGGAAATCTTCGAACAGCCGGAGTCCATTGTGAACACCATGAGAGGCCGTCTGGACGTTGCTAACAAGCAGGTGACACTTGGTGGCCTTCGGCAGTATATTTCGACTATCCGCCGCTGCCGGAGAATTATTTTTGTTGCCTGCGGAACCAGCTACCATTCATGCATGGCTGTGCGTGGTGTTTTTGAAGAACTCACCGAGATTCCAATTTCTGTGGAACTGGCTTCCGACTTTTTGGACAGACAAGCACCGGTCTTCCGTGATGACACCTGCGTGTTCGTCTCCCAGTCCGGAGAGACCGCAGACTCTCTCATGGCCCTCCGCTACTGTCTGGAACGGGGCGCCTTGACGGTTGGAATTGTCAACGTTGTCGGATCTTCTATCTCCCTCCTGACACACTGCGGTGTTCACATTAACGCCGGTCCTGAGATCGGTGTGGCATCCACGAAGGCGTACACATCGCAGTTCGTGGCTATGATCATGTTTGCTCTTTCTCTCAGCGAGGATCGTGCCTCGAAACAGAAGAGACGAGAAGAGATCATTGAATGCCTCGCCAAGGTTTCAGAGCAGTTCAAGGAGATCTTGAAGCTCAACGAACCTATCAAGCAGATGTGCGCTAAATTTTTCAAACACCAAAAGAGCTTACTTCTGCTGGGACGAGGCAGCCAGTTCCCAACAGCCCTTGAAGGTAAGCCTTCCCTCCGTTCCCTTTTGATCTATTCAACTTGGAATGGTATCTCACGATTACACGCAGGAGCTCTCAAGATTAAGGAAATCTCTTATCTCCACTGTGAGGCCGTCATGTCGGGTGAGCTGAAGCATGGTGTTCTCGCCCTTGTGGATGAGAACCTACCCATCATCATGATTCTCACGCGCGACAACCTTTTCTCGAAGTCCCTGAACGCGTATCAACAAGGTGAGTGGAACCATACAAACTGACGTTAACAGTTCGCATGAGACAATATATCTAACACCGGCTTTTTCAATAGTCATCGCTCGCAGTGGTCGTCCCATTGTCATTTGCAACCACGATGACCCCGAGTTCTCTTCGGCCCAAACAGAGAAGATCGAGGTTCCAAAGACCGTCGATTGTCTTCAGGGCCTTCTCAATGTCATCCCGCTGCAGCTCGTTGCTTACTGGCTCGCTGTCGGGGAGGGTCTCAATGTTGATTTCCCTCGCAATCTGGCCAAGTCGGTTACCGTCGAGTAAGATTGCTCCGACCGGTATCGGAAATGTATGGTGATAAAATTGTGGAACACGAGACTCAATACCATATCCCCCTCTTCTTTTTTATTATATCCCAATCACTTGTCTTTTTTAACCTCCTTCGACGTATTTTTCTCTTTTAATAGCCTTCAGTTTTTATTATGACTAGAAGAATGCGAATGTTACACTCATGCATTATGCATCCTCAATTGTTACTTCAGACTCGAGATTCATGGTGCTTTTTTCCCTATGTTTCAACGGGGGAGTATCGGTTCAGAGAGAGTAGCGGGTATGATTCGCGGTTTCAGTGGCAGTGGGATTTTCCATGAATGCAATACATAGTAGCCTTATATGGGCATGATATGCACAAGCTAATATGACTACTATGTCTGGACTAGCGCATATAGACATCCCTGTTCATCTTATTTCTGTAACAGTTGTGACAATAATCTATCGTAAACGATGGTCAGAAGCGGTCAAAAGTGGGGGATCATCTACTTTCGTACGTAATAATACATAGATAGCATAATCCCACTACGCAATTTACTGGGTACAGTAGTACATAGCTCGGATCCCCCACCATATTCCAGATACCTATAATTCTCACACCACGGCACCGGAATTATTTAACACTACGTCGTACGCAAACTCTATTGTATAATTGAGAAAGAAGCTTTTATCTTGAATTTTCCAAGGGATTAGAGAGGTAACAATGGCATCTTTGAAAGGACCAGGTGCTGCTCCGACCTATGACGGTGAGATTTGATTATTACTCTTTTGTCCATTGATAGCAACTGCTCATTGATTCCTCGACAGGTTCTGGGCTCCGGATCGCAATTGTCCACGCGAGATGGAACATGGCGATAATTGGCCCTCTGCTGGAGGGTGCCAAAAAGCAACTGTTTTCAGCCGGTGTTCGAGAGGAAAATATCACAGTGGAAACCGTCCCAGGCAGTTATGAATTGCCATTTGCTGCTCAGCGGTAAGCCAGCACGTTTAAACTCCGTGAAAAAAGGAAACAGGAAATGTTTAACAATGCCTCATTCAGGATATATGCGGCTTCCCAGATTCAAGCCGCTAAAGGCTCTCCGTCAGCCGAAGGCGTGAGTGCTACGGATCTGCTGTCATCGTCGACTCCGGATCTCAGCAAGGCCTCTACCGCAACATCACAGTCATCTGCTGCATCTCGACCATTTGACGCTGTTATCGCCATCGGTGTCTTGATCAAAGGATCGACCATGCACTTTGAGTACATTTGTGATGCCGTGACTCATGGGCTGATGCGTATCCAAATTGAATCCGGTGTACCGGTCATCTTTGGTGTGCTCACCCTTTTAAGCGAGGAACAAGGCCTGGAAAGAGCCGGGTTGGGTAAGAGTGGCATGCACAACCATGGAGAAGACTGGGGAAATGCTGCCGTGGAGCTTGGTGTGAAGAGAGCAAACTGGGCCGAGGGTAGAATCTAAACAGGTGGACCGAGAATCAAGCTGGATAGAATAAATGGACACGAGAATGGCTGCCGATAGTATTATGGAGGCTTCGACTTGTTAATCTGACATCTATTTTGAATGCATACTGGGCGTCTTTTAAATCATTTCAATCCAATCATTCCTCCATCCGTTCACCTTCATTGGCGGTGCCCTTCGCACTCTCGTCCTCCTCATCATCTTCCCCTTCCAAAGCTTTCTTTGCTGCGTTCTCTGCTTCCTCGAAGAGCTCCTTCGGCACTTCCTCGTGTCTTCCCTTGGTAGGACCATCCAGAGAACTAATCCAGGTCATCTCCAGCTCAAAATCCTTGTCCTTACTATCTTCGTGGGCGACATAAATGATTCGAGCAGCTTCCTTGACAGCATCGACCAGGCTCAAGTTACCGGAGACCAAGTCTAATTTCTCAAGTTCGGCTTTCGCGGCTTGCCTTCCCTTTCCGGTGGCGGCGCCATAGTAACCCTGGGAAGAAGTTAATTCTCGGTTATAGCAAGCGGGTAAGATAAACAGAGGCATACCCAGTAAAGCCCACTGGGTTCAATCATATATAGCCCAGGCCCACCGGCCTTAGCGCTTTCGACCTTTCCACCGGCTCCCGATTTTGGTCCAGTTCCGACTTGGCCGTCAACAGCCAACTCACCTTCGGAGTCCCAGCCTCCAACGATAGATGTCACGCCGAATGGTCGCACACTAGAGTAGAGTGTAAAGGCTTGAACATAGCTTCCAAGGCGGTTAGCAAGTGCCGAGGTCGGTACGGGCGCCTTGTATACGTTTCTCCAAGACGAGGCTTCGTCCCTGGCTCGGGCAACGAAATGACGACCGTCGGGGTTGAGTCCGGCTGATACCTGGAGGTTGCATAATCAGTACCGAGCGCTAGGCAGTCACCCAGGAGAATAATGAGGGGAACTCACGATGCCAACATGGCGATCCACTGTTGCTATTTTTTTGTTCGCACCCGGTTTCAGAAGCTTGCTCGTGATTATCTTCTCTACGGCCAACACGACACCATCTTTGCATCTGATACCGATAGCTGTTCCGCCATTCTCGACTGCCTTGGCTGCATATTCCACCTGTGAACGTGATTAGTGAAACGAGCTCAGAGCGATTGTCTCATGGCATGAGAATTGTACCTGGAAATTCCGTCCATCTGGCGAGAAAACGGAGTTGGAAAGATCGTAACCAGTACCAATGGATGTCTGGTTTGGGTAATCTGTTAGCAAGGGGGAGCTATTACGTTGAGGCAGCAGGGCGGACAGACCATGGCTTGTCAAGGTGTCCCACCGGGGAACGTCAGATGATGGGATACAACAAGCTGCTTGTAAAACTTGGATGATGGTAGGGAGGAAAACACCAAGAGCCGCTCCCAGATTGTGGGGGATGAATAGGATCCGGTATGTTAGAACTGACTGGTGAGTTGGAGCTCTGGAAGATAAGATACAACCCGTAGCTGGAGGTGAGCTGCGGTCGCGTCACGGGGTTTCTGCCTTATCGCCCTCTTTGTGCCTCAGGTCTCTATTGATGCCAGGATTGTACAAATTGTAAATGTACTGCATAGTATGTCGTACTTTACTATGTCTGTTACTACTCTTATTTGTATGATGCTACTATTGATAATGCTGTTAAGTGAGTTAACGGCCTAGAAGGCTCATATGTACATGGTAGTGCACATCAATGCGACATCAACCGAAGTATATATCTTGAACTAAATTAATTGTATTAACCATCGCGGCAACATCGAGAAACCCTCAACTATACGCTAACTTAGCCATTATAGTACTCGCCATGGAGCAATTTCTACGTACACCGTATACACCATTTGATTCGTTCCTGGTTCTTGCATGACCTGGAAAATGCTGGCCATTCATCCGAGTGCCCAATCCACTCTCTTTGGGCATCGATATCAGTCGTTTGACTTTCATGTGGGATAAACCACGAAATAAATACATCAGGGCCCTACAGAAGATTACCGGCTTTTTTCACTATTATAATTATCTTTTGGATTCCCACTGGTGTTTTGAGAACTTCGCTGGAAGAACGAGAATTATCAATTGCCCTAACTCCAGCATACGACAGTATTGATTCAATATCGAATCGTATTTCGAATCATGTCTTCATCCATCTTGCACCGATGCCAGTCATGTGGACAGATAACCGACATATCCACCTCGCTTGCTGCGTTCATCGAGAATCCCCATTGTAACCAGGTAATATCCTTCCACTGCCCACATTGAAAAGACAGATACACTGACTTCATGCACATGTAGTGTGGACTATCAGCGTCTGAAAGTAGCCTGAAACTGCAAGAAGATCTCGCTGCGCTCTTCGACAGGCAAATGAGCATGGGGCCCGTAGAGGTCCCGGAAACCCCAGAGCCTTCTTCGCCTGCTTCGCCTACCTTTTCTTTCCAGCCATCCCCCATTACATACAGTGTCAGCCAGCACTACCATCATTCCTCGCATGTAGCGCGACAGGCCCAGGCGGTCGGACCTGAAGAGCAACAATCCTTTGGTACATATTCAGCCCCAACGGCAACTGATACTAGTAATATACTGAGAAGTCATAATATTGACCCATTCACGCTGTCCCCAAGGCAAATTGCATTGTTTGAGGACGCTGCACCGGAACAGAAGTTACGCTTGATTCAAATGTGGCAGATTTGTCCAGAGAAAGCGGAAAGAGACCTGACAACAGGGACATGTTTTCTCAATGACCAATATCAATACCATGTCAATACGTTTGTGGAGGATCATGACATGGATGGTATGGCACAGGGTGAGGATGGAGACGAAGATGGACAGCAGTATGCAGAGCCATACATGGCTTCGGGGTATGGAGTCTTAGCCCAGCGTGACTATGAACTCTCTGGGCGAAAGGGTTACCAGGCATCTCCACCCAGCGAACCCACGACTGGTGCCCCCTATAGACTTGCGAGTGACCCAATTTACCAGAGCAAGCGATGGTGGGAACATACAAACCCGCAGCCAATGGAGCACCAATACGGCACATTTGAGCAGCCCCAACATTCCGCGGTCTAGATTTGATTGTATCGTCTGTTGGAAGTGTTGGGAATAAGGAGATTTAGGGTTTTTGTCAAAATTCATTTTTATTTTTATTTTTGGAATATATGAATTTAATGAATAAAATAACTTAAAAATAACTCGTATGCCATGCCGTATATTCTTTTTCGATGACACACATCAGCCGGTAGTATACCTGCTATCTACTGTTCACCAAAGTTGGAAAGCGAAAGCCGATATTCCATTTAATAGATAATTTTAGTTTTAGACACAACCGAACAAAGCCTAATGAACGAGAGATCAACTGATTGCGATGAAATAACTTGTATATCAACGATCTTTCTTTCCTTTTCCTTTCCCTCCCTCTCTCTTGCAATTGGTTCAACAGAAAGCCAAAGAAACAGAAATCCAAACCACCCCCCCCCAAGATATGTGGTAGCCGAAACAAGTAGAAGTCTCCTATGGAAACAAGATTGCTCACACGGTATACCCCTTGGAGTCAGGACAGTATGCCATGTGCACCTCGCCGACGAGCAAGGTCGTGGTGATCAAATGGTGTAGATGGTGTACAAGGGATAAGGTATCTGCAAAATTGAGTTAGCATTGCGAGGAGCGAAAACGAAAAAGGGAAACTCACCTTTATTAGTGAGATAAGACAGCGGCCGCAGCCTCCGCGAGGGCGTCGGCAGAGCGCTTGACATCGTCGGCAGCCTCGGCAGCGCGCTTGAACTTGCTGCATATCTGGCCAGGGAGAGCACACCAGCTCGGGATATGAAGTTTCGGCATCTCTTTAATGGCCTCGGCAAGGGCATCAGCAGAGCGCTTGACCTCGAAGGCGCCAAAGACAGCACGCTTCACTTGCCCGCAAGGCTGTCCAGGCAGCGCACTCCAATCGCCGCCGTCAGGAATAGCGGCAGCGTGGACAACGGTGGCAACCATCACGGCAACCAGAGCAGTGAGGGTAAACTTCATTTTGCAGGTCTGTTCAAGAACGAGAAAGATGATGATAACGAGAGAGAATTGGTCTTGTGGATTTCAGAGAGCTCTGATGATGATTGGGAATTGAGTTGGATGTTGTTGACGTTTCCAGGCGGGAATAATGAGCATTTATATTGTAGTAGAAGCAGGGCAATTGCCAGGTGCAATTTCCATGTCGAAGCTCTCAATAGACATCTCTTATTCATGCGCCGAAATGGCAGTTCCAGTTCCAGAAAATGAAAGGAAAGAAAAAGAGAACGACCAGGTCAATTGAGAGCGTATGGCTTCATTGACGCGACAATCAGTCATTATTCAGGTGGTGGTTCTGAATAAGATGACCCAATAAAGCATTAACTAGCCCTAATGCAGGGAAAAAGCAACCGCATATTCGAGAAGAGATGCATCATAACTAAATCTAGCAGAGGGGGAGGTGAATCACCGACGGATAATGGATGTATTATGCTCTTGGCTGTGGTCTGCAAGACCTGCAGGACATTAATGTTTTTCTGGTGTTTATGTTGAGTGAATGGATGTTGCTTCTTTTCTTTGTTTTTGGTGGTGGTACAGGGTATTGCCATGTGGCCGGAAAGGTGTCTGAATAGGAGATCAATGAGCTGTCTTTGACAGTTTATTCAACCTATTTTCAAACAGAGACTTATTGAGACATTGACGAATGAGACGAATGATATCCGAATCGAGGCAAGGTCTGTCAGAGTGATGCGATTGCAGATAAGATCGGTCCGGGGCCCGCACTAACAACCCAACTCGCGAACCGGCTGCCGAGACGAGCCGCGCCCGTTTTTTCCGTCTTTCGCTCTTTGCGGCATTATGTCTATCTCTCTCCTCTTTCTCCCTCCTAATCTTCTTTCTATTCTTTCTTTATTCCTCCACCCAAACAGGCCCTACAATTTAGCTTCCTCCCACCTCCTCCTCTCCTCTCCCATATTCTGCTATTATGTTCTCTTTGCGGACAGCGCAGCCCGCGCAGGTATGTCATTTTTTCTCTACCCCCTCTCCAACCATCTCTCAGTTTGACCTTATCCACTGTGCTTCTCCCCCCCCCGGTTCTTTACTCCCCCATGCCGTCTTCTTATGCCATCCATTCGGAATTAAATTTCATTTATCTACTTATTCTTTCCGGCATAATCCGTTTATGCTGGACTCCCTTTCTGTTTTTTTCTTTTGTCTAACATTGGTTTTGGCAGTCTTTTCTCCGTCGCGCTACGGCGTCGACTTCTTTCGTTCGCTCTCCGATCCCTGCGCGATGTACGTCGCCTCTCTACTTCCCTCTTGCAACATTGCAGTTTTTGTGGTTAACATGTGCAATCTATGAATAGCGTTCGCCAGTGTTCAGTCCGACATCTTCAAGCCCACCAAGTATGGCGGCAAATACACCGTTACTCTCATTCCCGGTATCTACAAACCCCGCTCGAAATCCCCATTGAAGCTCGATCGCCGGTTTTACTGATAACTCTCAAGGTGATGGTATTGGTGCCGAGGTCGCTGAATCGGTAAAGACTATCTTTAAGGCCGACAATGTTCCTATTGAGTGGGAACAGGTCGACGTCAGCGGTGTGGACACGGGCAACAAGCACTCGGAGGAGCTGTTCAAGGAATCTATTGCATCGCTTCGCCGCAACAAGCTGGGTCTGAAGGGCATCCTTTTCACCCCAGTCGAGCGTTCGGGTCACCAGTCGTTCAACGTTGCTCTGCGCCAAGAGCTCGATATCTACGCCTCGATTGTCTTGATCAAGAACATCCCCGGCTACGAGACTCGCCACAAGGATGTCGATCTTTGCATCATCCGTGAGAACACCGAGGGTGAATATTCCGGCCTCGAGCACCAGTCTGTCCAGGGTGTTGTTGAGTCGCTGAAGATCATCACCCGCGCCAAGTCCGAGCGTATCGCCAAGTTCGCTTTTGGATTTGCCCTTGCCAACAACCGGAAGAAGGTCACTTGCATCCACAAGGCCAACATCATGAAGCTTGCCGACGGTCTGTTCCGTAGCACCTTCCACAAGACTGCGGAGAACTACCCTACCCTGGAGGTCAACGACATGATCGTCGACAACGCTTCCATGCAAGCTGTCTCTCGGCCTCAGCAGTTCGACGTCATGGTCATGCCTAACCTCTACGGCGGCATTCTCTCCAACGTTGGCGCTGCCCTTGTCGGTGGCCCGGGTCTGGTTCCTGGCGCCAACATGGGACGCGACGTCGCTGTCTTCGAGCCTGGATGCCGTCATGTTGGTCTGGACATCAAGGGCAAGGACCAGGCTAACCCCAGTGCTATGATCTTGTCCGGTTCCATGCTTCTCCGCCACCTCGGCTTGGACGACCATGCCAACCGTATCTCCAAGGCTGTGTACGACGTGATCGGTGAAGGGTATGTGAAAGACGATCGATCTCCACCCAACAGGTTCATTTGCTAACATTCGTGTCTTACAGCAAAACAAGGACTCACGACATGGGTGGCCAGGCCACCACTCATGAATTCACCAGAGCTGTCTTGGACAAGATGGAGACTCTGTGAACTTAGGGATACCACTTCAGTTTTTCTTGCCACTACTACGATGATGATGAGGGCTTATAGGTCAGTCGTGGAGGGTGTTTGAGAGAATAACACTCTTCGTTGATCATTTGGAGGTACTCTATTTCACCATGTATTATCTTTCACCCTAACACTAACTAGAACGTCTTGCCGATTATCAAATTGTGGGCAATTCGATGGAAAGGATGTGTAAAATTATATCCACCTATATATACATTCTTGTTTTGAGAAAAAAAGGAACGTGCCCATGCGTTATTTCATCTTATCATTAAAGAGACGATGTACTTCTATTTCATATCGGGTATATTGGAAAATCGACTCCTATGCTTGTCTTCCAAGTTTTAGGTGACCCTCTCCCTAGGGCCTCCGTCCAAACACGAATACTAAGGAATTGTCGTAATGCCCTCCCCATCCGGAGATGATACCACAGGATGAAGTCGAAAATCTTGCAGGGCCTGAAGTAAGAGAGCCCAATCATGTAAACGTCCGTTCGTGGGATTTGTTGACCATCGGCGGTGATTTGGAATGCGCTTGAAGAGCTTTGCTGAGACGAAAGTGCTCCTTCCGCAATGAACCCTCGGCGGACCACTTTATCTTATCAAATCAATCAGAAGAATATTACATAGATGGACGCTCAGAATGCCGGTCGCCTCTTTCGGCCGGTGTACTTCGAGGTCGCTTTCACAACTTTGCCTTTTCGTTCCATCTGGTCTTTCTTGCGCATGATCCAAGCTCTGTCACCTTTTTTCGATGACGATGCCTTATTTTGCATGGCCCTCTTCCTGGCATCCAGGACATCGACCTCACTCATGCCTTGGACAACACCTGTAATGTCACCCTTCAAGCCACCACCGCCAACTGTCAGCACAAGATACAATTTACTGTTTTTCGTTCCCGGGTCGTCTTCCAGGATACCGGCACCGAAGCCAGCATGCATAGCAGCGGCACTTATCATGCTCCGTTGAGCGTCATTTTTCGGATAGAATTGGCAGACAGCACGTCCACCTCGACGAAGACAGGCATACAGACCCTCGAAGAAGCGACGGAGACGGCCTTCAGGGCTCACGTCACTGGTTTCCGCATTGCAAAGCCACTGGATTGCACTAATACTGATGGCCGCGTCGAAGGAACCAGGTCGGAACGGTACTCCTTGGCCGATATCTGCAAGTAGCAAATCGCCTTCCACGTCTCGTTGTAGAGCCACGTCCAGCATACTGGGCGAGATGTCCATACCAATCCAGCTGTGTGGTCCCCCTTCTTCGCGAGGGAGGCTGGAAAGGATTTCACCGGAGAGACCTGAGCCGCATCCAAGGTCAAGAATGAGAGAAGGAGATTTGAGATCGAGAAGCTCAAGGGCTCGATGGGTCATGTCGGATTGAATGTTACGAATACGAGAGGAAGTGGTGTATTTGCGCGATTCATTATCGTTGTAAAAGAGATCGGGGGGCCTTTGTCACGATCAAGGGTCAGCGTAAAAGTTCAAAAACAATAAGAGAAATAAATATTCCGTATATCATTATCTACTTACAAAACATCCTCAGGGCGCGACATGGTTGCGATGAGCGTATATGCGCAGATGAATTAGAAGGGATAATGCTAGTCAAATATTGTAAAGGACGACCGAGCGAACTGATCAATTGCGGTTTGCAATAGGTATGTTAGAAGAATAGGTAAGATTGAAGTCGGGTATTCGTTGGTTTGATAAGCCCTAGATCATCGCCGATTTTTTTTTTGCTCTGGACCCGGATTGGCCTTGGCGTGGGGTAGTAGCCTGAGGCAGTAGAACACATGAACTCTCCAGTGACATCAATCCATCTTCGCGTTCTGTGCTATAGCTTGTCTTTGCTTAGATTATCGTTTGTAACAGTTGTCCAACAGTTGTCCAATATTCCTCTCACTCCATTGCGTCGATATTCTCGGTCCTTTCCGTCTTCGCTTGGCGATGCGGATTGATTGATCGTCTTTCCGTGCATCACCTCATTCCAAAAGGTGGCATCTTTCTCTTTGCACCTTCATAAGTTGGTAGACGCTCAAAGATCTGCAAACCGCCACCAGCGACTCCATTCCTTCACAATGTGGATTTTACCTCTATTAGGGTATCTGGGGGTGATTGTGGGGTTTGCATTCCTAACGTTGGGCATAGGTGAGAGACCTAAACAAGCTATGGCATCAAACAAAACCTAACGCCTTCTAGCCTCTGGACTTTATTACCTGTCCGAACTTGTTGAAGAACACACCGTCCTCGCCCGTCGACTTCTGACTCGTTTGATATACAGCATTATTGTCATCCAGATTCTCCTGTTCCTCTTTGATCGATTCCCCTTCTTCCTATCGGCCCTCAGCATTATTTCGCATCTCGTGTACGCAAGCAATCTCCGGCGCTTTCCCATTGTCAAACTCTCGGACCCTCTCTTCGTCCTGTCTTGCGTCCTAGTCGGCCTGAACCACTGGCTATGGTTCCGCCATTTCTCGAAACCACTACCTGCGTCTCGATCTGCGGGTAACTGGCGCCAACCGTACCAAGTCAATGTCGAGGATATGCCGACTTTCACGGAGGTGGCGTCTTATTTCGGGATCTGCGTCTGGCTGGTCCCCTTTGCCCTCTTCGTCAGCTTAAGTGCTGGGGAGAATGTCCTGCCCAGCATGGGTTCTGAATATGCAACCGGTGAGCATGTATCTACTGCGGGCTTGGCTCGTAATGCTTTGTCGGTTGATGGAAAGGTCAAGAATAAGGGAATGGCAAAGGCTTTGGTCGACGGTGCCAGAGACTGGGTAATGGAGAATGGGGAAGTGATGGGTTTTTGGAGGGGCGATCGGACGCGAAGATTCTAAATTATTTGATTTGTAGTCAGGCTAATTAAAGAACAATCCAAGAAGAACACAATACTGCATGTCCGCATTTTCTACTCTGTAGACACTACATAATAGCGAACTCTAAAGAAGCGAGAAAAAGGAAAAGGTTATTTGCTGTGGTATAATAATTACTGGACAAAGACAAAACAAAATGAGTATATCTGTGCAGAAATAAAAAATCGTCAGAAAGGAAAAAAAAAAGACATGACCCCATGCGCGTCAACTTTAAGAATGATCCTTGCCCCCGATTAACATTAATATTAACATTTCCTCGCAGTGCAAAATGCGGGTGTATATATTTATCGTTCCATGTGTTCATACAATTCGTAATTGTCCTCGAAGGAAGGTCCATGACCCTCTATGCAGGATGGAAATTCAAAGGGCTGGACTTGGGTGGTGGTGGTATATCTGAATGCCGAGGCCTGAAGCAAATGCACATACTCTCGACAAACGCTCCGAGTAAAAGAATATATATGCAGGACCAATATTTCAGCTACTAAGCTTCCAGCGGTCCGACTGGGGAAAAGAAATTCGTTGTACTCTGAAGCACACATCCAGGTTAATCTGCGCGAGAGGTCGGGATCGACGGGTTCTGGTTGCCTGACTCCATGAAGAGCATAGAGCTCTCCCGTCTATTTGCCTTGGCAGAACGAGCGTTTTCCATGTTCGGATTCAGCATCTGGTTCATCGAGGCTGGCATATAGTTGTAGTTCTCGGATAGATGGCCGCGGTGTTCATAACTTGGCTGGCTATATGTCAAACCAGTATCGTAAGCTCCCCTGGGGTCTTCAAGTTGATCATGCCGGAATGTCGTCTGGTTGTAAGAAGGAGTTGGCATATCCGAGAACACCTGACGGCGCGGCGAGCGGAGAACATCAGGTGCTTTGAAATCATCAACGGCCGACTCCATAGCAGACCCACCAAACTCGGGGCTCTGGTCAAATATGCTATCATAATCGGTAAGGAACATCGAGAAGACTGGCGCCGGAATGTTTAATGTTGGTGCGAACACAATGCCCACATTCCGAACTGTCATTTTGTTGACGGCGGAATTATTGACAATTTCAATCAAGAATTGAGACAATGCTCGTAACAGAGTCAAGTTAGGTTTCGGGAGTCTATGCACAAGCAAATTGAATGCTGCGATCTTCTTTTCGCGCTCATCAAGTTCTGCCAAAAAAAAAAAAAAAGTACCGTTAGCACGACACTTGAAATCTAACCTTTGAACGAGATGCTTACCAAGCACACGCAAGAACTCCAAATGAAGCTCGCGGGTTAATACCGTCGTCGGTAGTTCTCGAAGATATTGTTTGAAGAGGGAGGCCACAGCATGAACATCATAGTATTCATCACCAGCAAGGAAGTCAATATCGCCTTCTGTATTAAACCGCTCCTTCAATGCTTTAATGACAACATTGGAGCCGCTTAATCGGAAAATACCCTCTTCGGATGATGCTCCTTTGGCTTGCAGGTATTCAATGCAGCGATAGACCACAGCAGGCAACTCTGCATCAACCCCTTGCGGCGCACAGTACTGCACTGCTTCTGCTAGCGGAATACCAAAAACAGGCCTGACGAAGTCCTTCTTATCGAGAGAAGCATTGCCCTGAGCCTGTGATGTAGGGGATTCGCGATCAGCTTGCTGAAGTTGCGAGGCAATGTCCATCGACGACCTCGTCTTTCCGAAACCCCATATACTGCGCTTCTTTTCCTTGATGGCAGTGGCGTTGGAAGCTCTGTTGCCCCAGGCGCCTGCATCTTGAATCACAGTGCCGTTTGTGGGTGCTGATATGATTTTCGCTGAAAGCTGTCCATTCTCCAATGTGGCGTTGACTGTTTGATTCGAATCCGCCGAGGGGCCCCATGTACTAGACGGGAACAGTGGGGACTTGGGCGTGGGTTTGTCAAAATTTGACCCGAGGACTGGCGGTTCGGCAGGCACAGCATCATCGAAACTGAACCCTTGCACTGTGTCGGGACCATCTGAATCCGGGCCGTCAGATCCTTTGTTATTCTTCTTACTCCCATTGGGGAACATCTTCGCCGATTTTGGACCTGCATCGGGTGTCCGTGCTGTTGGCGTTTGAGGCTGACTCTTCGTGTTCATAGTGTTGGCGCTCTCATATTCTGCTGCAGGCCCTTCGACATACTCTAGTAATGCCTCCACCCAGGCATCCCTGTCCTCGTCACTTTCAGCACACAAAACATGTCGAACCAGGGCCGAAGAGTCTTTCTTTTTTGGCTCCAAAATAAGGAAGGCATGACGGTATTGATTGTCAGAGTCATCATCAGGGGGAGAAGTGCTTTGAGCGCTAGTGTTCTGTGATTGTTTGCCTATTTGCGCATTGGGAATTTTGATAGTGCCTAAATGCGCACCGCCGGGAGCTTCGAAGTATCTGAGTTCAGGGCCATGCAGGACGAAATATCTTGCCTTCCACCCGCCGAAATTCTTCCCTCTCTTGGTCAAGTATCCCTCTTTCCTGGGTTTTCCATCTGGACCACGTAGAATCTCGGCTTTCATCTGGTTGCTACTTTTCAGTAAGCTCGTCTCATCGTCCCGAGCCTCAATAGCATCAGAAGTGAGGAATTGGCAAACGGCTAAAGCGGCCTTTTCATCCATCGGAGTATCAAGAAGAATGTCAAAGTAGGAAGTTAGAGCTGCCCGTCGCGCATCGATCTTGGCGGGTGAATGTCCGGTAAATATGCTCCGGTCAGGCAGTTTTCCTGCGAAAGAACACAGTTGCCGGATCTGCTGATCCAGCTGGGGCAGTGCTGCAATGACCTTCTCAACGCGCCAAAGCTCCATGCTGTCTGAGCGCGAGAAGACACTCAAGGTAAAGACTGGTTCTTCTTCAGATGGCCTCGGTGCCATGTAGCTATTCCTAGAAGGCCGGAGCCTGGAAGATGCAACTTTCACCTCAATCAGAGGCAGGGCATTTGGCGATAGAAGAAGACCAGGGTATTCATCAGAAACCAATCCTTGATAAATACCATTAGCGCTTGAATCCGGTGATCGGGGACTATCTATTTTAATCGCCGCGTCAATCATAGGTATAGGTGGAGGGATGTTCGAATTCCCTGGTGCAGCAAATAGATTCGGATTCCTGGTTGTTCGAGGTGAGAGAGCCAATCCTGATATACTGTTATTACTTGAAGGTATTGATACAGGCGTCAAACCGTTTGGTAATTCTCGAGGCATTCGTGGCAACGGAGCGCCAATAGGGCGGTCCTCTGGTCTTGGACTAACAGGCAAGCCTGGGCTCTTCGGGGCCGATGACAAAAAAGAGCGTTCTTTCAGAGACCCCGTGTGCGCCATGCGTGGGCTTAAAATAGAGGCCAGAGATCCAGAGCGTTCAATTGGTGGTGGGGATTGTGTAACCATTGGCCGTGGGCTTGACGGGAGACCAACTGCCATGGGCTGGCTGCTTGAAGGGTGCACGGGCTTGGAGGGTTGCTCACCCTCTTTCGCAAGCGCCGCTTCACGTTCTCTATCATCATCGTCCCTCGTCTTCCTTCTCCCGCGGTCCATATCATCCATTGCATCAATATCCTCATATTCCGATTCCGAGTCAGATTCGGGATGCTCCATGATTGTGCCTCCAATCTGTTCAAGCTTTAACGGTGCGGGCGGAGGTTTTCGGATTGGGTGCGGAATCCTCTCTTGTATTGGCTTTTCACTGAGCGACGAATCGTTGGAGCTCGCGAGCGAACTCGGACTGGCCGCTGAAAGTTCGCGCCGTAAGTAAATGGGTGCTTGCGAATTTTGGAAATTGCGACCTTGATCCTCTTTGCCGTGAGATTCGACAGGCGAATCATTTGTTGTAGTTGCATTCTGGTTATTCAAATTCCCTTGGCTATAATCTCCCGTGTTTCTCAAGAGATCCAGTCGATTTTGCGTCTGACGGTCCTGATCTCGGGGACCTACCGTATCGCCTTCAGTACCTCGGGGTTGAGTCGTGTAGTCGTTGCTGTTCGATGGTAATGGTATCTGCGATTCTTTCGCTTTCTTCTTGTACTTTTCCTTCTCCTTCAATGCACGCTCAAGATCTTTGTTCAGACCAAGAATGAGGGACCGTTGCTTATCAACCAACCTCCAAAGCTGCGAGTTTTGTGAGGCAGCGTGATGTTTCTCCTTGAGGAGGTGTATGATGACAGTTTCGGCTGATCCGGCAGTAGAAATCAGATTCCCGATGTCCGCTTGGCTCACTGAATTGGCATCAAAGGTGGATTTGTGAGACTGGGATGCTGAGGAAAGCGAGGAAATCGCAGAGTCGATTGACGACGTGCGGGGCATGAACCGCTGTCCCGAGCGATCTCCAGCCATGGAGTGCAACGAACTAATGCCAGATATGGGGGAGGAGGTCGCTGATTGATACGAGTCTGTGGTGTCTGAGGGCTTGCGCGGAGTGGTCTGGTTCGCTTTTTCCTCGGTCATATCTCTATCATGTTGGTGATGACCACTTAATGGTTTCTTGTCTGCCGTTTCAATTTGGCTGCTGTGAAAGCTGTGGCCGGCGCTTGATGGAGGCGTCGGGAACGCGGCATGAGATAAATGGCCGACCGGAGAGCGGCTTTGAAATGTCGAAGTACCCGCAGAAGTCCGCGGTGACAACGGGCTTTGCGATGCGCCTAACTCGTCTGGACGAGGCAACTGAGAATGGGCGCCTGTGTGCAAGGGAGATGGAGATGGAGTCGTTCTGCGGGAAGCTCCCAGGGCGGCAGCGGAACGAGAAGTTTGTTGCTGGTCAGATCGAGGGCCTAAGTAATCGCGAGGGATTAAATTCCCATTAAGAGGGAACGTTGAAGAAGACGGAGATGGGGATGAAGACGAAGGAGAATGCGGAGAGGTCGAATGAAGATTTCTAACAGTAGTCGGAGGAGAAAGGGGAGGGGGAGGAAGAGGAGAAGTCGGAGGAGGCTGGATTGGGAGGCTGTATGGTTGGTATTGGTAGTGGTGATGGCGATGGTGGTCGGTCCCTTGTCCGTGCCGCCGAACCTGCGACATTGGGCTCGTCCGGATCAGCAGAGGAGACGCAAGCCCCCCAGGACTGTTCAAAAAAGAGTATGTACAACAACAGCAACCACAACAACCGGTCTCTTTCTGGATTATGCACGGTCAGTGGGACAAGGAGATGAAAGGATAAGAGCAGGGGGGGGAGACGAAAGAGAGTGGGGTTCTCACCAATCCCGGACCCGTTGTTTAACGGAGCACTTACTGTATATAAGGAATTCTTTAGAACAGAACCGGCCGGATAAAAACACCACTTGTATGACCTCCAAAAGACAAATAAAGATGATAGTGGGAAAGAAAGAGAGAAAGTGACTGCGAAAGTGAAAAAAAAGTCAAGAATCGGAAATATCGGGGGATTTTCTCTTCTTTTTTGGAGATTGGGGAAGAACCACCGACTAAGAACAGAAGTACGTTATTCAGGACTTTCTTTCTCTCGTTTGATTAGAATGGACAGTGACCAACATACCAGTTAATTATCGGGGACGGAGTAAATGCGAAGATCTCACCAAAGAAAGAGGGAAAGGGGGGCTACTCTGTATGTAGGAATAGGGGTAACTAAATTCTAACTCTACTTTCTACGTGCTGCACCTCTCCCTTTTTGTCAAGACCCGAATTTTTGGTTAATCGCATTCCCCTTTTCCTGGCTTTAAAGGACCGAAAAGGTTCGTATATAATTAACTGCAGATAATCAACGAAATCCGATAATAATACGAAAGCACGGGTCATTGATAGCTTTACTGACAGCTCGCGGAGCAGCGCATAGACCAACCCAGTACGGAGAATATTGTATTGTCTGCATCGCATCGGAGTATGATCTAGACCATCTCTATAGTGGTAGACTCTATGAGTACACAGCACACATCCACCCCATTAGATAGTGCTGAAATGAAAGTTGGAAGAGAAGAGAACAGTTGTAGAATCAGAAAACGCCCTTTTTGTTTTGCTTTTCACCCTCGCGAAATTCCATTTAAACCCATTGAAGCCCGGTGTAACGCCGTCAGTTATTATATGGCAGGGGGAGAATAGAAATCATGCAATGTTCCCGGCCATTCCCATAAAAATGGCCTGGGCGGCAAGTTGGAGTGACCAGAATCCAACTTTCTTAAAACGTCGTTTGCGCGCTTGGTCGTCTACCACATCTCGTGCGAAGCCATCATACGCCTGGTTAATCTGTCAGCAAGTCATAAAGTAGTAAAAGGGGAAGAAATGGAAGCTTACCGCGGCAGAAAGGTCGTCCATCAAACCACTGTCAAATGTGGTCCAACTGCCATCAAAGTCCCCAACGTGTTTGACAAGGCGGCAATTGACGGGGATGAAGGTCCGCCGAGAGTTGATGTACGCGACAATGGGCCGTATAAGCGCATTGTTGATGTAGGAAAGATCCCGTGTAAAGATAGGGACCACGGCTCTGGCGTTGTTGAGATGAATTCGAAGGTCGGTGACTAGGAATCGTCGATCTTCATTTGCAACGTCTTCCTTGAACACATCTGCATCTAGTGATGCAGGGTCGTACCGGTTGGATGTGACTGTTGCCTCCAGCCGATCATAGAGATCAGTCATCACCTTGGTCAAACTCTCGTCATTCTCCGCCGGGAACATGATGTCCGCGACAATGTCAACAGTTCCCTCATGTATCCATGAGAACGGTCCCTGTACTCCACGGTTTAAATGGTCTATATTCAACCCATCGATACGGATTCGGCTATGTTTCTTCCACGGACTCGGCCTGCCGTCTTCCTCCAGACCGTTGCCCAACTGTGCGCCAGTGAAACCGTGGGTCTGTCGCGGATGAATAGTGAACAGAGAGTTATCGAATGACCCTGACATCATATTCGCTGATAGAAAGTCATAGAATAACCATTGCTTCCTTAATTGAGGAAGATCGCAGGAGAATATGCTGACAGAGAATGGCCGGAAATTATCGGGTTGGTAGATTGTGACCAGTACATCATCCATTTTGAATCGATCAATTTCGAAATCCCCAGGGTGATGCTCGTGCCGATAGGACTTGGGGTCTAAGTTGACGTCTGACCAATGGACATGTCTACGGTCAACGACTCCTCGAATGCCCTTAACATCAACATCACGCAAAAGGCCCTTTCCGTTTATCCACTTAGTGAATGACAGTGTCACGTTGACTGATTCGATGGATATGTCAAACTGTGTATAGTTCGTATCCTCCTCGTCGGGCATCGTTCGCTGGTCAGACGCATCGGCAGTCGGCTGTTCGCTGAGAGCTGCAGCTGCAGCCACTGCTGCGGCTGTCTTCGACGAGCCTTTGCTGACATCCCCAGTTCCCTGTCCAGGTCGTCGCGAGACAAATACATTCTTGAAAGTGATGACACCATCCTTCCATTTGGGTACAATGGCAGATTCGAAGACGACTTTCACACCAGATGATTTCGTAAGATAGTTACCGATCCACCTAGCCAAGGTTTCTGTATGATTTAGCCTCCCAATACTTGGTAAATAAGATATCTTAGAACGTACCTTGAGCGAAGACAGTATTTATCGCAATGATAAGCAATGAAAAGAAAGTTGTTGTTCCCAAGACTACCCAAACCACATGGCCTAAGAAGATCCAGGAAAAGAGGGCTGCGATTTCATCCAGATTGAAAGGCCGAACACTTCGAATCGAGAACCACTTGAATCGTACCTTGAGCCTGGACCAGAAACCAGTTGCTGCCGCTAGAAGCTCTTCTTTTGTGGGCCGTTGCAGATGCGGAATGTGCGGCATGTGCGGCAAGCGGTCGATAAGATGGCGGTTTAATGATCCCAGTTGGTGCCCATAAGTGGATTTCTCCGTCTGAGGATTCTTCTGGGCCTCATCTCCAGTCCGATCTAGGTTTGCTGAGCCAGACTTACTACTGTCTGGCTTAAAAGAAGGGTCTTTAGGAGACTCTGGTTTTAACCGGTCATCCTGGTTTGTATGTAATCCTCGCTTCCGGACATTTCCTGCAAGATTGCGAAGAAGTTTTCTATCAAAGTGATAGCTTCTATGCGGTAGTAATTTGTCGGGGCCAATCGCACACGTCGCTCCAGTTTCCACTGCCGGTGAGCTAGGTGAGACTCCAAGGGCAAAGAAACCCCCAGAAGCAAATCTTTTTGTGATGTACGTCGTTCTTCGGGGGGGCAACGATGATGCGTTTCTGGTCTGCCGTTTGAAAAGGAATTCGCATGAAAATTGAGTTGGGTTTGGTGTATCAGATATAAACGGTAAGCGACTTGTTCGTAAAGCGCGTCCGAATAATGGATTTGCTGCCTCCCAGAGGTTACTGTATAACCTGCGTCCAAAATTGCCTGCCATGATCGCCGTCACATCATGAATCTATGATGAAAAAGTAAAGCTCATTAGAGACTTCCAACAGAAGCCATAGCAGTTGAGCAGCTTCGAGGACCTGAGACGGAGAGCTTTTGAAATTGAAAACAGCACGAGAGGCGCAAAAACGTAACTGGCGACTCTAATGGCGAAGTGTATATAATTTGCCCGATGTTGGAATAAATTTCCATGAAATCATCCCGCACCACCGGAAAATGTTTGTCTCGTTTGCAGCCGCATTGACACACTTCAGTTTTTTTTTCACTCCGCCTGATAAAATTCGCGATAACAGATCTAATTACTAGGCGCCGCACAATTTTTTTTGCCCCCCAGTGATACTATTCTACATTGTTATTTTCTATAATCGAGAGAAAATGCCGGCCCCAACAGCACTTCTCAGGCGCCCTGAGGAAATGGCGTCGACGGAAGCCTCAACTGTTACCCCTCCTGTCCCAAGTTCGTTGCGACCAGAGCCTCATACATCCAAGTTTCAACTAACGGTTCGCAGACTATGATGATGAAGTTTTGATCGATGCACAAGATTCCGCCGAGAATGATCTCTCGAATAACCCACCCGCAGAACCGGCGCAGGACTCAGAAATGCGCATTGACGAAGAGGGTCGCCCTGTTTTCACGCCGGAGACGAACACCAGCAGTGTATATCGCGTCGAAACTCGGAAAGTGCCGGTCCCACCGCATCGTATGACGCCTCTGAAAGCAAATTGGCCAAAGATATACCCTCCACTTGTTGAGCATCTGAAGTTACAAGTGCGCATGAACATCAAGAACAAGGCAGTTGAACTGCGTACCTCGAAATTTACTACGGACACGGGAGCCTTACAGAAAGGTGAAGACTTTGTTAAAGCTTTTACCCTTGGGTTTGATGTCGACGATGCCATCGCGTTGTTGAGATTGGACGACCTGTACATCCAATCCTTTGAATTGAAGGACGTTAAGGGTTCATTGAACGGTGAGCATCTTGGCCGTGCAATTGGTCGAATTGCAGGAAAGGACGGAAAGACCAAATTTGCAATCGAGAATGCGAGTCGGACACGCGTGGTTCTCGCAGATCAAAAGATCCATATCCTTGGTGGATTCAAGAACATCCACATTGCTCGGGAGGCTATTGTTAGCTTGATTTTGGGTAGCCCTCCGGTAGGTTATCGCGCAAATTGCAAGTGAATTATTATCGATCCGAGCTGTTACTGATGTTTATGGTCAACAGGGTAAGGTTTACGGCAACCTGCGTACTGTGGCGTCACGCATGAAGGAACGTTTCTGATGAGGTCAAAAATCATGTTTTCTTTTCTTCTTTTCTCGGTTGCAGCATGATGAAATTGGCGTTAAGGGTTCACACGACACAAGGGATCGAATAAGATATACTACTGATGTTATGATACGAGTTAAAGATATACCTTCATTGACATATTCGTGTTATGATTCTACTGAAGAATCGATCACATCCAATTAATAAAACATTGATGACCACCGGTAATGATTTCTTTAGTCCTTCTTCAGAGGGTGGTAGATCTCCTCTATCCCGTTCTTTGTAACAAGCAACATCTGAAGTCCGTCACCGACCTCAATGTGTCTTTCCACAGCACTGGTGAATGCATCCCGCACGAGTTGTTCGACTGTGTCCCTTGGGAGAGGCTCCGGCATCTTTGGCTCTAGAGCATGCCCTTCTCCGCTTCCAGGGATGTACTGGTTCTTGCAATTCACTTGGTTGTCTAGGAACGGCATGATCAAGCTTGCAGCAGATCCAGCCGCTCTGCACTGCTCTCTTTCATACGAACCGACAGGATCGTAACTGTACAATGCTCCCTTGCCCTCCTCATCCAATCCTGCCAGGATGGCCTGCACGTAATAGGGGAAAAAACGTTTCTGATAAAGGATAGTGGAAAGTCGCTGTGCACACGCTGACACAGACATAGGCTTTCCATGCTGGTATCTGTACATCTTCACCACGGCATCAAGCCGTTCTTTGAGAGCTTGACCATCGGCGGCAAACCCGACGACCGCTAAAAGGATATGGGCACCCTCTCCAGTCTCGTCATCACCACCGATCTTGAATACTTTCGGGACGTAGCGAGAGTTGATATTGTATCCTGCAACGGAACGAGTATCGCCGGCAAGGATCGCGAAGTCGGAACCTGAGATACCCAAAGTTGAGCCGCCGTTGTCGGTATACCTAGGTAGGCAAATCAGTTTTTTTTTTTTTTTTTTTATCTCATGAAATGAACTAAACAATCGTCACATACGGGTAAAAGGAGTGCTCTTTGATGGGAGCACTGGTTGGCTGAGAGAAGGAATATCCGACACCCTCATTTTGAGGTTGGTAACCCATAAACGACGTCATTTCCGGAGGATCAAATTTGGAGAGAGATCAAGAGATTATGCGAGAGATGAGAGGAACAGAATCTTCTGATAGAGCTGAACAGCGTTCTGTTTTCGGGTGTCCTTTTTGCGGGAGGACCAGGTGGCTTTGGGACTTGATGGATTGCTCTCACTTCTGACGCGATGCTGGAGCAGCTGTCTTTTGCTTACCTAATCCTACAGCTTCCGCCAAGATCTACCAGAGTAGAACTGTCACTGGTGCGATAAATATCAGGTCTTTCTAATTCATTTGCACCAGTAACTCTAGACATTTAACTATATTCAACCTTCGACCACTTACATCGAGAAGTATTCAATCGCCCTATACCCGGAACCGCCATTGTTCGGACCTTAAATCGAAGACAAGGCCATGCTTGGGCTCGGTGCATATCAAAGCAGTAGCGAAGACGAAGGGGAAAACGAGCTCCGTTTAACGGCGCCTAAGGTATATATCAACAAAAATTGGAGACTTGCTCGCTCGCTAAATTAATTTATAGCATGAAACCAAGGAACAACCTGTTCAAGAATCACAAGTCACAAATGTTAATGGTATCTCGCCGACACACATAGCTTAGAGGTTAGCAAATACTAACTAACCTTTGAAGCTGAAGCACCAAAAACCTTGGGAAAAACCCCAGAAACAACTACAAATGCGGAGCCAGTCGGACCGGTTCTTGGACCTTCACAACCTCAGGGACCACATGTAGCAAGCGGGAGCTCTTCCGAAGGAGTATCTTCTCCCTTTTCAACATCTCTCGCATTAATACACGACTTAACATTGCCTCCTGTCCCCAATCTAGACATACCGCCATCTCCGCCAGGTTCCCCTGATCCCAAGGCAAATGCGAAGTTCGCGCATTTCTTGTCATTGAAAAAACAGGGGATACATTTTAATGAGAAGCTTGCCAGTTCCTCTTCACTCAAGAATCCGAGCTTGCTCAAAAAGATGATGAGCCATGCGGGGATCATTGATGAAGCGCAATACTCTACTTCGCTACCTCCCGACCTTTGGGATATGTCCAATTTACCGAAGTGGGGTTACAAGGAGGAACTTTTAAAAACGCAGCAAGAAATCCGTCGCAAAACGGAAGAGAAACGGCTTCCTGGCCAAAGAGATTCTATTGAATTTGTGTCAGGAACATCTGAAGGCACCGGCCGTTCGAATTTTCCAAGTTCAAGAACTAAGGCAAATGCAGCCGGTAAGCCTGGTCAAGTCTAGAGCCATATCTACTCCGTATGCCGCTGAACTACAACCTGCTGGGGCCGAGAGCATAGAATGCAGCGCCTATCTGTGGCTGATGCCAACCTGGGGATATGCCTGATCAATGGTAAAGTGAAACTGTTCCGATAGCTTTGGCAAATATCTAAATATAGTACCTAATCTGGAAACAATGCGATGAATTTATCATGTCCGGAATGGTATTATCGAAAAGGGCAACACACCCGGGAAAGAAAGAAGGAAAAGAGACCAGCCTGTCTATTAGTTCATACTAAGCAATTGCTGTAATGATCGAGAGAGATGACAATTATTGTAGAATCATATAGATATGATCGCCC